>WSTJ01000278.1:4978-30951 GCA_019623705.1 Ceratobasidium sp. 428 | reverse complement strand
AGTGCGTATAAACTCAAACTTATCCTATTCACTACTCAATGTGTATACTTGAGTAGAAAACGAAAGCTCGATGTAGATGGAAGCGCGGTCGGATCCACTTCTAGTACTCTGAAGAACGTCAAAGACTTAAAAAAGGCTCTCGACAAATGCGACGCTATAGCTTCCATGCGAGCACTCTCTGACTCTCTTGACGATGCGTCACCAGAAACTATCGAGATGCTCAAAACTGTGCTTGTTCCGGTTCTCAAAACGAACAATACGCCGAAACACTGCGTCCGTTGTCATCAAACGTATCGCGAGTCGAGCAACAAGCTCAACTCTTGCGTAATCAACCACACAAAGCCTCGGGAAGACCGTAGGCGGGATCCGGATGGCCGCAAGTATTATCATATGTTGCTCGAGCAGCGTTTCGATTGTTGTGGAAAATTCAACCGCGAGTACTATGAGGATTGGGATGCGAATGTTTTCGTCCGCTCGGATGATGAGGACGACGAGGACGACGAAGAACCTAACTATGGTGTCTGCCTTACCGCAAAACATACGACTGATCCAACAGCAGTCCAGTACTTCAGTACTCGAGCTGAGAAGAAGGCGCAGGAAAAGGGAATCGACTATTCGGGGCGAAACGAGAACGTGCGCACGTGTAAAATGACTGGATGCGAGAGCAACAAGCAGCCGAAGAGAAAGAAGTGAGTACTCTCCGGCTTGTTTTGTTTTGTTGATCCGAGAGCTGACTCATCCGTGTAGATAGGGGCTGACTCAAAGTCGGCCATACATTCGACTCCGCGCAAGCCTGACCAGTTTCCAACTGATATCCTTCTGACGCATGTTCACTACTCTGTCGGTTAATTATATCTCTCCTTCTTTGTAATATACCCAACCCATACTAATTTGTATGCTTTACTCTTTAAGATTGCGGATCGATTTGTCTGGAGGTTAAGCTTTAATGCTATGCGAGCGATCGACTCTAACGAGAGTATAAAACTACTAAATACTGGTGGAGTCCGGATGATTGCACGTGTAGCCAAACGCGCCTGAACGCCACCGAACAAGTACATATCCACGAACATGTTCTTGCGCGATTTCAATGGCCAATTGTAGTATCAGCTGCTTGTTAGACGTTTCTAGTTGAATTTCAGGCGGTGGTGACCAAATTCTACCCTCAATTAAAACCTCACGAGCCAAGTATGTTGCATATATTTCGCACTGGAAAACAGCTCCTATAGTAGGGGTGTTTCATTTTACTCGATTTTGTGCAGCAACTTGTACCATGAAAGCTTATATACATTCAGTCATCAACTATCTCAATCCTCCAGAACTCATCATCGCCGTCGTTGGGAATTCTCATTTGGATCTGAAAATAAGTTATGAGTAAGCGCTGAGTGATGATACATATTTGGTTTTACGCACGCGAAGATAATCTCTCCCAGGGAGAGACCAGCATTGATCCATACCAGGCATATTGATTCTAAATATCGCCGAGACATGATTAAGAGAGGTCGCTTTGATAGTGTGCTACCGTGCGCCTGACTTACCGCCAGATATCCGGCCCGACGGATTCGATAGCCCATTCAAAGGGTTCAGCGCCAAATTCACCGGGTTCCATCGATGGATAGTCCACATCCTAGTCAAGATGAGTGGTCAGAAGCTCCACTCGTAGCGAACAATAAGTGTTTTTTTACCTCCAAGTCCTCGGGATCAATGACAACGCGCCAGTCGGGGCGGTCTCCAACGCTTATTATATGAAAGCCAGTACTACCCTCGACCGGGCTAATCAAGAAGCGCTGATAAAAAGTACAAGGACTAGCTCAACCATGCTCGAAGCTTTCATAAACGTAATGAAGACTTACCCCGAGAGAAGACTCGGAGTTGCGACTGCAAGCAAGAGGGGATTGCTTGTCGTCGCTGTTCTCGGGAGTCACGTAGTATCCTGGCTGCTCGACGTTGTAGATACGACAAGTGCGGCCGGCCCAAGACATTTTAGCAGTAGTGAGGATAGCTGGAGAGCAGTTTCTGTAGGTTGGTTGGTGTCGTCTAGCGTCGCTAGAGGTCGCTCTTTATAATAGATACTGAGATCAAAGATTAGCGTTGTTTGGAGGGGCCCCACCAACTTCAAAGCTCGCCAGCTGCGCGTGATCACACCTCAATCTTGCTGGAATGTATGACCTCATAGTGCAGCAACACACCATGAGTCCAGGGCTACAGTTCTATTCGGGTCGATATGAGACAAGATTAATTTGATCGAGAACTATGTCGTCTCATCTCCAGTGGAGCTTGTGTGGAAGAATATCATTACAATGGCGGGTGGTGTTCATGCGCGTAGGCCGGGGAAACTTACCTCCGGGTCCAACCATCCAAACGTTAACCGACATTCTTGAAAAATGAATTCTTCGATGCAGGTTCCACTGTGCAACGGTGCTGGGCGTCCGCAATTGTACCCTAAACAAATATGCTGTGCGCATATACTAGGTCATGATTCGGGCGAGGTTGTTAACGACCTATTGCGTCGACCTACTATGTCCGAGATTTGAAGGGAAGTGATTATTCGCTTCCCAAAACAGTAGAGATTAGATTCTTGGATATGATCAGCCAATCAGCTATCATAGCGTCGTAATATGTTCCGATTCAAGTGGGAGCTTACTGTAGGCCAAGCGTGAATCACGAGAAATCTGGCGCAGGAAATCAGGTAACCAGATTTTGACGACCAAGTAAATCCAGGTATTGGGATTTCTCTAAAAAGCCTTATCCATCTTGTCAAACGAGTGCAGATATGGCTATTTACCTTAGTATTCGGTTGTAGCTGGAGTAGTTTTAGTTATCCCCGCGAGCTCTTTAGACGCAGCCAAGATTGATCGGCTGCTCGTGATTGGTCACCTGGTGAGCTTGCATCAGTGGCGGTACCGGGGCGGTGCTAAAGTGCCTCAAAGGCACGTGACCAAACGCGCTTGAACTCTTCCGAACCAGCGTGTATTCACAAGTGTATTCGAACTCCTGCGCAATTCGATGACTGCCACAGGTAAAAGGCCGCACTCCTCGCTGTCGAGTGGATGTGATAACAAGGTACGCTTCACTACTACGTTTAGATCACACAACTATGAAAGCTCAGACACTGTACTAATAGCGCTGCTCTAACCGCGTGTCCAACGATGTGGTTAACTGCAGCTCCTGTGACCAACAGTTTTGTTACAATATCATCGAGGAGCCGGGAAGACTAGGACCAAGGAACAAACTGACACCTTGCGTCACTATTCCTCGGGATATGACTACATCCGACAAGCAACCATTTCGATGCCCGATTTGTTTATCTCGGGACCCGGACGCTCGACCAGACGTGAAGCACATTTCAGTTTGAGAAACCCCAGCTGTGGACTAACTTGGTTGTAGTATATCATTAATAATCTTGAAGACTTCCCAGATGATGTGACTGCTCGAATGTGGATCCTAAAGTCGGCTGTCGTTATTGTCTTCTTCTACCTCGAGACACTCCAAGCGAAGGCCGATACTTGGATCGGGCTGCTACGTCCCCGCCTCGAAAATTTGGGTGTTTCTGTGATCACAGAAATGGTGGAGCTCCGGGAGGGGGTCAAACCCAGAAATATCACGCGGTTACAAGAACGGTGAGTACAATATAAAGCCATAATGTGAACTAAGTACTGAATAGAATGATAGAATTTCAACGGCGCCATCTTTTCACCTTGTAGTAATTCTTCTAACAGAAGCAAGTTCACAGGGGGGATGGTGCACCTCTTCAAGTGGAGACAAGATAAACGTTGAGGCATTGGACGAATCAATCTTCATTGGTTTATATACTGGTGGCCTTGCGCCGTTAGCGCGTGACGCCATAACCTCAAGGGTGTTTCCGATTGTGAGTGCGGCAAGTCTTACCAGCCAGAATTCGTTTGGTCCTCTTTTCCAAGCCATCAACTCGTAAGTCAAGAATTGGTCTGCTTATATTGATTTATGGCTCAAGACCCTTGCAGAGGTCCTTGGCATTCGATCATCGTCCCCACAACCCCAACTCTCGATCAATCGGTATACTTCAATCTTTTGGATGCCTGGCTCCCTCAAATCTACTACTACACTAAACCGTTCAAGGACTCCTTGATTGCCTCCTCGGCCCGGTCGCACGAGGCGTGTGACCACACTGGTTTTGTAATCATGGAGAGGCTTAGCTGGCGCGACGAGCCTCTCTGTGTGTACAAACTCAATACCTCCCAAGGATCTCTTCGGCCGTTTGGTGTTGAGCTACCGCGTGCCCCAACGTGTACGAAACCTGTGCACACCTGGAAGGAAGTCTATAATTCCCGCAAGTTTGGTGAAGAACTTTTTATTTTTGATACTAAGGGGTGCTGCAAAACCCGACTTTACGTGGCGATCTATACCGACCGAAAGACCGAGAGCCGCGCTTACCAAACCTATATCATTAAGGAAGTTTGGGACTCTTCAACTCAGCGGTTCACCTTTGACCGCGAAAGGATGGTCGAAATAAGGATGATGGTACGCTCTTTTGCCAAGTCGCCGCCTGGAACGAGACGCTCATCACCGCTTTAGCCTAAACCCACAGGTCTAGCCAATCAGCAGGCCCAGGGGCATAAGCATGACGAGCCATGGACCATTGCTGGCCGCGCCGAATATCAATCTCTGCTCCAGAACAGCCAAAACGTTTAATCGATGTCTTCGCTGGGCCCAGTTACTAGTACCAATGTAACGACCTCAACTCGGTTAACGTGCAATATGACTGCGTTCCATCATCATCGTTGTCATGCCGGTTTTGAACAACTAATGAGGTACTTATTCAGCTATGTGATGTAACGTACAAAACTGGTCGTATCCAAGTGGTTCAGTCTGCCGATATACTTAAAGCGATACAACACGGGCTCTTGCTTCGCGCATATACGATGCATTTTCGCGGCGTAGTTTGGTGATTGTTATTACTGTACGCGAGCCGATTCGCTTTCACGGTCGATTCGACTATGGACCAGACGACCAATATTTGATCGCATGTGCGTGCTATCCAGACGAGAAGGATACCATAACTAAGAAAATTATTCTCTTACTTCGGGAATACTGTGTCGGCGGATTTGGAGTAACTGACAGCGATTACGATGCGCATCGGATAAAACTGTAAACTCATGGAAATATTCAAGATCACGTGCGCATACATTGACCTTTATGCTTTCAAGTGTTCGTGCAAAAAGTCCCAAAGTGCATCTCGGTTCTTATAATCGTGATGCACGATGCTCACTAACCATCGACTTCTTGTAACCTCTTCGATCAGCTTACGGGAGGGTGAGTCGGGCGGATAACATAATCCGAAATCGTTCCAAATCATGAAAGCGTCATCCTGGACAATAAACCGGGTCAGTCGTCATGAAAGAGAACTCAGTAAAGTTGCGTTCACCTTCCAAGCCAAGAACGAATCTCGGTCAATGATAGTCGGTTGGGCTATCTCTTGACCGGGGAAGACGCCCCATGTTACCGCGTTACTCCCATCTTCGGCTATGTTCGTCTCAAAACCATCCTAAATTCTCATCAAGTCAATATTCCTTGCCTCCAAGCCTGCCAGTACAAGTCCCTCACCTCGTTATTTCCTGCAAAATACGTCACCCACCCATCACCAAACTCATCCACGGCTCTGACCAGCCGCCCCACCAGTTCTGTCTCACAAAAGAACTCCACAAACGGCTTCTGGAATACCCTTCCACCGCGCGGGCCCCATCCTACTACTGGATCGCTCGAGAGTACGGCGTCGACTGCTGGTTGAGAAGCTACGGTCCAGAGACCTTCTGATGTTAACGCGATAAGTTGAGGTAGGATCGGCTCGGATTCGGCGGAGAGGGGTGTTGAAGAGAACGGGGTTGTTGATTTCTCAGCGTGAAGGAATGAGAGAAAGAGGGATGTCAAGTCGGCGTGAGTTGTTGGATGTCCCCATTGGGCAATTGCAGCTTGTGGCTGTAGAGTTACGCTTCAGTAAACAGAAAGGTGTAGCAGTGCAATGATGCTACCCACCGATACTCCAAGCCCCCCTCCATCCCACGGATCTACATTTCCGAACGCGGGGCTTTTGGCATCTCCGAACCGACCGTTTGGGAAATCATCCCACCCCCGATCGAGCGCTTCGGCAATCGCTCTTGATGCGCCCGTACGCGTCTCGGCGAGAGTACTTGACGCATGCTGAGTCGCTTCTGCCGGGCTGATGGTGAATGTGACGGGGTGAGTCGAGTCAGGGGGCGGAGGAAGGACGTGAGGAGATTCTGTTGCGTCCTGATTTATTCTTTATGTTAGTTGGCGTCGGAAAAACTAGGCTGTGGAGGGAACGTACGGTGATAATTTGATTAGCCGTATGGGTTGGGACATGTGTCCATCCGAGCTCGTCCAATATCCTTCGTACACTCTTTTCCAAATTCAATGTGCCAAAATGAACACCTTTGACGTCTCCATCACTAATAATACCCCGGATCATAGATACAGCCAAGTTCACGCCGTATTCTTTAACAAGTTGATCATCATGCTAAAGGAACTGTTAGTTGATATGCAGAAAAAACGTCCAAGACATACCTTGATCTCGTCTAATTTAGTCTGTAGATATTCCGGGACGGTCGCATTGCAAAGAGTCGTCATACGTGTAAACATAGCGTAGGTTTGGAGAGGCATAACGCCAGGGATGACTGGCACCGTGATACCTGGGCACTCGGTTAGTCATTGCAAGTTCAAGAGGTTAGTATAGCATAACATACCTCGAGCCCTGACTTTCCGAAGCCACACCTTGAACCGGTCAACATCGTAAAATAGCTGTGTGATGATAAACTGTGCGCCAGCATCGACCTTGCGTTTGAGATATGTCAACTGTTCGTCCTCTGTCCCGCCATCACTATGACCGTCTGGATAGCCTGTTATGAGAACGATGTTAGGGCGGCATTGGGCAGATGGGCGGGATCTCACCAGCGACTCCTATACAAAAATGGTTGGAGAACGTGGGATGTTGTTTGATATACGTCACTAGATCCTCCGCATGTTGGAACCGGGGATCTGTTGGGATCCAGTACTCTTCACCACGAGGCGGATCTAAAATAAGAAATAATCAATACTCTTATAGCAATTTCAGCGGCATCTGGATTACCTCCTCGGAGAGCAAGCACGGTACTAATCCCCCTGTCCATCGCAGCCTACCATAGTCAATCCCGCCTAGTGCTACGAGGTTGAGAAACCGAGACATACCGTTAATACATCGTCCACTAGCCCCTTCTCCATATTTGTACAAGTCAGGTGTAGAATAGTATCGAGCCCATTACCTGCTTGGCAGAATCCTGCTAGCTCAAGAGTTCGATCTCGAGTGGATCCGCCGGCACCCCATGTTACGCTGACCGCTATAGGTTTGAGGTTAGCTAAACCACTGATCCGAGTCAGCAGGTTCGAAAACCCCTACCAAATAAACAAGCATTAGAAAGACAAATTGACGCAACCAATAAATGTCTTTGCACACCTGTTCCGTCCTTGGAGGAAAAAATTCCAAGGAGAAATACGGGGTGTTGGAAGAGTGCTGAGAGAGCTTGTCTACGAGTTTCATGCTGCTCACAGGCGTGAATCGATGTAAGAAAACCATGAAACTTCGGTTGGACAGCAAATGATGTCGCAATTGATTGACCCTAGATCACGTGCCGTTGTCTGGAAGACTGGAGCGGTTCGTGACTTGTGACCACCAAACCAATATCTTTCTCTGAATCTGCGTCGAGCCTACTACAATACGCAGTATGAATCTTGCTTAATCTCTATGAGCCATATAGAAGCGGAACTAGCTCACTGCATACAACTCAATTTCAGTCGCTGATTACACCAGATCATCGAGCCTAGCATCCTATTCTCCCTTCAAATTTCTCTCGGGAGTCCGGATCACCTGCCACCAAAAATCACTCTGATACATGGCAGGAAACAACAGTCTGGTACTTTTCTTTTACCATATTTGCTATTAACCTCGATGCTCCATAATCTTCCTAGGCTGGCAATGGATACACACCTAGGCGGATCTACTACTCTCCTATCACCCTGTGATGCTGAGAGCTGAGGGGCTTGCTCAGTGGTAGTATAAACCTTCTAAACCTCGCTGAGAATAAGAACCCTGCCGTAATTCTCCGTTGCCGCGCTCTGCGAAGCTTCTGGACCCCTGGTGCGCTGCTCCTCGGTTTGGCGATGTCCAAGGAGCCGGGGTACTCTAGGTTAGATAAGCACCTGGCTGTCATGCAAATCTCACAGCGGTAAAGGAGTCTGCGAGATGGTTCTCGCGGTGTAGTCTAGATCTAGCTCCGTTCCACTCGTGCGCTTCATGGTATCTTAACCTACGCATATAGTCAATTCTCGTCGATACAAACCATCTTTTGATACGAAGCAAGCCAGCAAGAAGCCTGTCAACTGAGTCGCCGAGAAAGTCTAGTCCTATAGGCAAGTTTATTGGACTTGGTCGAACCAACCGTCGATAGTGTGTCTAGTTGAATTACCAAGTCACTCGGAGTAAATTTTGTAAACATCAGTTCGTTTGCCTAGGGTCGAGGTAGTAGATTGCCGACAATGGACGAAGGAAGGTGCGTGGCGACCAGATTGACGAAGTCATCGAATGGTCCTCACTTTGTGAGCCCCTTTTGGGATAGAGGGCGAGGGCGATATGACGGGCATTTCCGGTGGTCTTTGAATTCGCAGTCGTTAGAGCTCCCGTCGCCCAAAGAAGTTTGTGGTAGGTCCCGGATGGTAAAATTTACCCTTCATTGATTGTATAGTATATCTGACCCTATTGATTACAGGTAGTCTTGTACGACGTATCATTGCTAGCCAAGCAAGTCATCAAAATCTGAAAGGATCGATTAGGCTAACTGCCTAGGTTGTCATCCTCCACAGACCCCCCGTAAAGTTGACCGAGCCTTGAATCTCTCCTCCACGGTATTCAGATGTATCCCCAAAACTGTTATGCCCCAATTTCTGCCCTCGGCTATGAGTGTGTTCTAGAGCACGAAGAAAATTTCTGATGGAATACAAACTGAGAACCTTTATTTCGTTGGCCACAATCGAGGGATCGTCAGTATCGGTGATCTTGATCGACCAATGAGCTGTAGCGTTGTGAGATACTCCACCCCTATCTGAGAGTTAATCTCAGGCGCCTATCAGCGTCTACTCAAAACCGACATACATAAATCATATGTCACTACAGCCCCTAAGGAGAGCTATAGGTAATCCGGGCTTAGCTATTCGAATCGACGGCATACCACCCGAATCGAACTCCATTTGATTCAGCGGTAGATCCCTTCCCTTCGATGAGAAGAGTCGCATGTATCAGTTTGATTGATTAAGCATGGCTTGCAAGCCGCACACATGTCTTGCTTGGTGCCATATAAAATTCAGACGTAGCTAGAGCCACCGCATCAGCACTACTCTACACCCTGCTAAAGCGTAGATATGTCAGACAATCAGAGCGATTACCCGCCCCATGAAATTTTGAGGTCATCACGCGCCAAGGATATCCAGCGAATGTCTTTAGGATGTAAGCATAAGTTCCAGCTTGATAACAACAATCTCTGATATTTGCAAAAAGATGAGCTTCCCATGTTGTTGAAGGACACTCAGCTGGGGCGAATATCGACGTTCCAGTCATCCGCAACTGTGGTAAGTTAAAACTTCCAGTATAGGTCTTCTGTCTTCAAATCGCCTTTCAGAGCGCGCTTTATGCCGCACTTGAAGGGCAACTATTGGTTTTCGTTAAGGGGATACCCGAAGAGGAGATACACCACACCAGCTCAGGATACCAATCTCTTGTAGCACTGACCTATGCAGCGCTTTTCTTCAGCATCAGCGCTACCGTCGGCTCGCTTATGTTGACGGATCAATGGGCCGAATTGAACACACGAGCCGCTGTAAAAGAAGACCATCTGCACGAGTATAAAAAAATTTCAGTTGCAGACAATATGGAAGATATCATAGAAAAACATGGGATGAAAAAATCCTACCGGCATATCCGAGCAAACTGTACGTGTGATTTTATGTAAAATCTCATTGACACCGCCCTGCGTGCTCACCCTCGTTTGGTACGTATAGGGATTCTGATGCTCTTCGGTGGATCCTTTTGTCTTGTAGCACAACTGATTCTTTACGCTTCTCTAACAGAGACTCGAGCCGTATGTATTGCTACCTATTGTTTCATGCTTTTTAGTCTCGCCTGTACCCTTACACATGTATTCTTCTGAGATCGGAGCCGGTACCATGCACAGCGCCGGTTCAAATAGGTGATGTATGTATGTATTATGAGTTATGGGGTCACGAGGGCACCTAGGAAGGGCTCAAATCCTAGCGGAGCGGTGTCGACAGGTGGGACAAAAATGAGCGTGGGGGGTGATGATATAGTCGCGTAGAATATTCCGTGATCGGCGCTTGCGTAGGGGTCGGGCTGTTCTCAGCTCAGTACCAGTCATACGTCTCCGGCAGCTCCGGTCCTCTGTACGAAGCCAACCTGTTGAAGCTCAGCAATTCCTCTAGCCAGTTCTCATACGGCCAAGGAACGCGGTTTTCCTTACTGGTATAATTCTAGCCGTCGCTATATCGAAACGACGATATCCGTGAAAAACACGTCCACCACATCGCGCTAGAATAGGCCAGTCGAATTTCAACCTGTATATTGGAAAATCAGATTCCATTAATGAAACAAAAAGATTAAAACGGTAGAATATTGACTTTCGACATAATCGTGTTGGAATTTGACACATTCGGCCCGCGAAGTGAGCTCCGACCCATGATCTCCCAGTTCTCAAATACACCTAGTATATATCCCTTGGAGATGGTGTTGTATCTTGCCTGTTATGCCACGAAGGCACCAATGTATATGATAAGCGAACGAAGTTCTGTCAAAAAGTATGCATGCAGTGAGCAGAGGACGTACGAGAAGTTCCAAATAACAATACACTCCTTTCCGTTTGAGTCATTCTAAGCAAACAGTACTCTCAATCTCTCCACACCCAAGGCACCACTCTCCATCCCAAGCAGCGCCAACCTGGCCGGCTGCGACTCCGTGTAGAGGTTCAGCGAATCTGATCTCGAATGTATCTCCCCTGTTAAAGTTGATATTCCATATAATTCAGATAAGTAGCGACAGCAGGAGAGGCGAGGGAGGGAAGGACAAGCTTACAGGTTGTATAGAGTTCCGGCGACAGGCTCCATTCGGTGTCTGATTTGAGTTAGGACTGGAAGACCGGCTGGCGTTGACGCTCGTTCTGATTCGGAAGTGTCTGATTAATGCGCATGTAATGGAGTCGTAGGAGATCGTGCACGTACCATTCAATGTGCGAAGTTCTTCCATATTCTCCGAAATCCACTTCCACCCTCTCAACCTCACACTCGTACACATCAACGCTGGATGAGTCCTACCCTCACCAACCACATCACTCATCCACCCCTAAACCACCCCAAAAGAGACCAACTTACGAGGAATCGACGACAATAATCGAATTATCTTCCACCCTCTTTCGCGCTACGAACATTTTCTTCGGCTGCCCCGGTACGCGTGCGTTTTGACCGATCGTAAGCGTGTAAAGACCTTGGTGTGTTCCGATTTGTGAGAGGCTTGGGTGGAGGAGGATCGGGCCTGGTTTTGGGGGGATGTATTGCGCTGGTTCGATTGTGTAATTAGTAGGGGTGGGGAAAAGGAGGGAAAGGAGAGGGCAAGACGTACACAAGAAAGAACTAAACCTCCCTCGTTCGCCTACAAAACAAAGACCCATACTTTCACTTCGTTCAGCAGTTGGGAGGTTCATTTCGGACGCTAGTTGGCGGAGTTGCGGTTTTGTGAGGTGGCCGATTGGGAATAGCGTCTATGTTCAGTCCTATCAGTTCCTACGCGTAGAAGGAAGAGGAGGAAATGGCGAACCTGGGCGAGTTTGGATTGTGAAACGGAGGAGAGGTAGTATGTCTGGTCTTTATGTCTGTCGATAGCGCGTGTGAGACGGGGTCCGTAGGTGAGGTGGTGTGTTATTTGGGCGTAGTGACCTATCGTGTGTCGAGAACATGTGTTAGTCGAAGGATGGGAAAGCGGAGAAGGTGGACGAGTACCTGTTGCGAGGAATGTTTGAGAATCCTGTGCGATGTGGTCGAAGAGCGAACCGAACTTGATCTCCCTAGTCATGCCGTTTTGTTAGATAGAGACGGAGAAGATCGGCGCGGTAGACGACTTACCGATTACAAAATACGTCTGGATTCGGCGTTCGTCCTTCGCTCCACGAGTCAAGCGCGGGCGTAAAAACACGATTCCAATACTCTTTCGAGAAGTCCCTCTACATAACGTGGTAAGCATTCGCCCACATTGACAAGGTTTAAACAACCTTACGAGGGTGCGCGGAACCCCAATGTACCTACACACCCTCTGCACGTCCTCCCAGTCTTTTTCCCATTCACAGCCCACGTCCGAACCCGATTCGTCTCGCATGTCCCAGTTTCGCATAAACACTGCCGAGAGATCATAGTCCTATAATCGATTTAAAGTTTAATAAGGCTCAATTGGTGTAATTTTTAGAATTACTTGTTTGGCGAGGAGCGCGGCCGTAACGGAGGAGTCAACCCCGCCGGACATCGCGACGATCACTAATATAACCATCAGCTAAACTCCTCCTGATTATTTGAATCGCGGCTCACCCTTGGATCCCGGCTTTGCCAAACCGGAATAAGCCCTCCATGGGCGGCGCACCCAGCGGCGAAGCATGAAAACATAGGACCCGATTTGAAATTGTAACCTATCACTTCACGTGACTCTCTGTCATCAAGTCTTGCTGGGCTTGAACGTGAATCCTTCAGTTACCACACCATAGACGAGTGACGCAAGAGTTATTTCGGGCCGTATGAGAGGGCCTTATTACTTATTTATGATGAGACCAGGGGGAAGTAAGTCACTGTAATCTAAGTACATCTCGGCTTTCGCCGCTCGCGGGTGTCTACTCTTTGAAAGCGTTTATCAGTGGAAAAATAGGGGCCTCAGAAGATTGTATGGAAGGAAAGGTGATAATCAACCTGTCTACACACAATCTCTTCCTGCATACGTCATAGTTGAGCTCGCATTGGGCCGACTATCGGGTGACTATCGCCATCCTACTCAGGCGCTGTCTACCGTTTCAGCATCAATTCCACACACTAAGCGATGCAGAATACATTATGGGGATATATGTTGCAACAACTACAGAGGCGGTACATCACATGCTATATTTACAGTGTATCAGGGTTTGGACAACGCACGGGTAAGGCGTGGACTCTACTAAATCCGCCGGCGATCAGAAGCGATTACGAGGTCGAAAAAGCTCGTGAGTGATCGCTTTGATCAAAATATGCTGACGAGTATGCTCGTAAGCGAGTTTTTCGCCGGAACTCCCACGCTAACGAGCCTTTTTATCAAAGCGATCACTCACGGGCTTTTTGCGTGCTCGTGGGTGCTCACAAGCGCCTGCCTAATTTACCAACGCATCGGATGCATGACCGGCGTCAATACATTTAGCCTTTTGCGTGCTCTTCAACCAGAACGAAGAGCGTGTTGCACACTGCAATCGGTCATTCGCCCTACCTTAAAAGACTTAAGGACAACACGGGGATGTGATCTGCAGGCGAGACTAAGCCTCGTGGCGTGGACGCGCTTAATTGACAGACATCGATATCACCATGCCGTGTCGGATACCCAATCAGGTGTTCACGGGATAGTATAACGTGCGTCGGGTGTAGAGCACCCAGATTTTTTGGTATTGGTTTACTTAAGTGCCGTTGATAGGGATTCACCGTACGTGCCTACCCTGTTCGCCCATGTTGGTCGGCCAGCACCTGAAACCATGGTCTGTTTCATGGCCACGGACAGCCCGTTCAGCACAAGTTTGCATCACCTTACGGCGGTTAGCAAAAGTATTCGCCGAGCGCCGTCAACCAATGCGCAAAAACAATGTAAGTACAAATATACTCCTATCTCGTAGATTACCACTAGAATCACGGAGTAAAATGGATGTTCGTATTCAGAGCTCCCAACTGAATGACAAAATTTCCCGGCGCTTGGCGAATACTTTCGCAAACCGCAGTAAATGCATATGATATACCCGTATATTGAGCGAACATTCGATGCATACAGGTACTTGGACAGAACATTTTGGCCAAAACAAAGGGTTGCAGTTCGTATACATATGACAGAGTGAAAGACTATAGATGACTTGCATAAAGAACTGAACCGCCGGGGGCAAACAAGATTAGCCTCGAACCCTCGGCCATCATAATAGTAGAGCGTTGGATCATGGTTTGGTTACGCAGTGGAGCACCGGCCTTGCAGATGCCGATTGCAGTTGGACTTGGTTTCGAAGCGCTTGTGGCACACAGAGCATTCATAAGCTATAGTCGAAAATATTAGCAGTATGTATGCGTAGTTTTGAGTATATATTGAACTTAACGCACGCTTTATCTTAAAATGACAATACAAATGATCCTGAAAATAAGCAGTTGGTTCACATCAGCTCAAAACCTCTGCTATTATTGCCGCTGAAACTCACCCTCAGAGCATGAAGTCGCCGTAAAACTCGTCCACAGCCTGGCAGTGGGCATATAATTTTAGCCAATCCTTCCTGAGTCTTTGATGTCCTGCGCAGCAGTTGATACTGGCGAAGCCATACTTCAACCTCCTCTTGGCTAGGTGTAGCATTTAAGAGGAGGAGAGGATCTAAAGCCATTACGACATTGCCTATGGAGGGATTGACGGGAATGTTGGTCTCGTCGACAAAACTCTCGTTGAGTACAGCTATATCAGATGAGTTACTCTTGGGGATAGCAGAATCAGCCATGGAGCTTGCATGCAGAAAATGTGCAAAACTTACGGGGTTGTGAATGGGGCTGATATGCTGGTTGAAAACATCAGCCTGAGGCAGATTGACCGTTATTTGCTCTATATGCTGTTCAAAGTCCGCCCAGAGGGGTCCCGGAGTCGAGTTACTATTATCGCCTAACATTGCTGTTGGAGCGGTATCATTGTCTACTGGACGCAATGGCTGAAACAGCTCTAGGCTCTGGCTCAACGCATCGGCTATGCTCGCATAGACTAACGCCAGATACCAGATACTATCTTCGGGGTAGTAGAACCATAGTCGACCTAAGTAGTCAATGTGGCATAGTATTCCTTGGATCCGGAAACACGAAAAGGGTTGCATTGGCTGTCCATGAGTGGCGCTGAAAAGTTGCGGGGACAGCGACTCGTCGAACCAAAAGACTTGGCCTAAGTTGTCGTAGCCGAAAAGGTCCGATCCAATAACGAAGTAGTCTATGGTTCGGTGGAGAGCATGAGCTACTGGCCCCAAACTGTGGGCATCAACGCGTACACATTTGCCTAGGTAAGTAATTGGCAGTGGGATGCTTCGTAACCGGGGCTGGCGACTGCTGATGCCTAAGCTTCTCACTATCAGTGAGTCCGGGAATCGGAGAAATGAGTACTGTAATAGACAAGTTGGCGAAGCTGGCTGAAGTTTTTTAGACTTGGAGGGCACACAGCTAGTAAGATAGGGTCAAGCCATTGCGCTGAGGGGTTTAATAGGCACGTCCAGTACATGCTTTGAACTTCGAGGGGCGAAGAGCAATCTATACACGCCTGGACATCAGAATATGCAGGTCATGTTGCGCTTTTAAACCTGATTCAAGAAAGTGGCAGGGTTACATAACGGATTCAAGAAAGTGGCGCGGCTAAGAATACAGGCGACCCTGATTATGCATAGTGGCAATCGACACTTTAGGCGCTGGTAAATTTTACCGGACCACAATCCACAGGACCTGGTCCAAATCTCAGCAAGCGCCCTATAGACATAGACTAACATCTAGTGAGAATATCAGGAAAGTGAACTTGTACGTCCTAACAAAGTTTGAGCTCAAAGCAACAAAAAATGGACACTGTAGCCCAAATTGACTGAACGCCTGTTCCGGTAAAATTCACCGGCGCCAAACGTGTCTAATCATGACAGATCATATAACACACTCATAGCCGGGAGCGCTTTCTCATGCCACTCGGGTTTGTCTGGGACTACTGTTGGCTCGGTGACTGGTTCAACAGGTAAGTCCAAACGAATATCCTCCAGGTTTGGAGGCAGGGACTTTGACTAAGCACTGCATGTCCCATGTCCCCGCCCCTCCAGTGTTAATCTCCCCGTGGGACAAGATTATGTAATCAGTGCTTAGCTACATGCGCGTGTACAGTATGTGCATACATATGCTCGTAAGCTCTGTTCTGGAGGACAATATGATCCAAAGAACTCTCGAGGAGTCCATTCTCTTTGTACTTCGTATTTACCTTCAGTACAGTATCGTCATACGGTCCATATGGCTAACGAATATCTTACTTGTTTGCTGCTCCTTTTGCGTTGATTTGCTAGGTACACTGTTCGGGTTCATTCGCTAATGCTCTGGGTTTATTGTAAGGTAAGTCTCAATTGCCCGAAGCTGTTGTGTCAGGCAATCATAGGTATACACCCACCATTTTTGAACCGATAGAGTGGTAGAGGTAGAGCCAGTGCGTGTTGCAAGGAGTCAAGCCTACTTCCAAGTTCTGAGCGCTGCCAACATTTGGGTCCCTGTATCTACAATTTCCGCCCCGTATACATGCAATTTCTGCTGGGTATGATCATAGATTTAAGCTCGTTGGAGTCAAGAGTAAGATATTTAAATCTGCATTTGATTCCGAATCAACCGGCTTAGCCCTTGGCTACAAACTGAACTACTGTAGTTGAAGCAGAGTAATCAGGACGTTCCAGCCCGGCTTCACGAGTACACTTGGCAATCACCTTGCGATCGTCGAAGCTGGCGTAACAGTACTGCTTGATTTTTTCTTTCCACCCTTCGCAATCTTCAATTTTAGCGAGCCAATGTGTACTTCAGCTCTAGCACGTGGAGATAGAAAAAAGGTTGAATATGTCAAATGCCGATTGGGGTTGATTTAATCGTCGCATATATAGTGTGTGTTTTTGGCTGCTTGATCTCTGGTGAGTAGCAGTAAGTACTGGCGGGGATTGGTTCTTCTGCACAACGCCAACATACGGAAATTTGAGACTCTTTTGTGAGTTCTTGTCATTCTTGATATTGAAAGTGGACAGTCGAAATTCACAAGAAAGTAAAAAATATTGAAAGGGGAACAGCAGCGGGCAAAATGTTGAATTTTGACACATCCGGGCTGCCAAGAGTAATTCTTCCACCATAACGTGGAGCGCAGCCATAACACACGAGTCGATCCCGCCGCGCATTGCAAGGACCACTGGTATACTCATCGATCAGGAAATCTCGTCAACCCACCTTTGGATCCCGGCGGTGCCAAACCGGAATAAGCCCTGCATAGGTGGCGCATCCGGTGGCGTAGCATGAAGACGGGCGGAATTTCCAACTATCACCTCACGTGACTCAAAACAGTCTCACGTGGCCTGGCTTGGATCCTTCTGATCAATACCACACCCATGGACGACCGGCGCAAGAGTCGGCTCGAGCCGCCCAAGAGCGCGTTAGCGTTTGTCGACGACGAAAATAGGGGCCGGTAAGCCACTTTGATCTAGTTATAGTTTAAAGCCAAAATTTAATTGAATGACAGACGAACTGGCAAGCTAATCCCTGCTGTGCACCGCGACGAGGACGGGTTCGAGTCGATCGAGGGGCTGTTCGGGAGTCAGGCTTACTCTGTCAATGATCCCAAGCGGAGACAGAAGAAGCAGCCCGCGCTTGCGCCGGTTGTGGAGAGGAGCTATATGGAGGATGAGGGGTCCGATATGGATATTACGCAAGGTTTGTGTCTGCATCTTATTACGTTCTATTTTTGTTAATGAGGTTATGTGTAGTGGTCAATGATGATCCAAACGATATGAGTGACTACGATCTACCCGAGGCACCCTGTATGTCTATTTCCTTCATGACACCTCAACTAGGACTTACACCATAACAGCCGCCCCACCACCTCAACCAACCCGACGTCCCCCACCACGGCGCTCCTCTCCCCAAATCGACCACGTACCCTCCCCACGAGGATCCAAATACTTTTCCGAACAACAGTCTCTATCTCAATCTACCCGTCGAGCTCGAGCGCCTCTCAACTCGGTTATTCACCGTTCGCACTCGGCTCAACGAAGTTCGTCCCCGCCTCAACCTTTTTCGCCGCCTGTCAACGCGGCTTCGAGGCGGACGACGTTAGTGAACGGGAATGCGAGTGCTGATATGGAGTTGGACGAGGAAGAGGAGGAGGAGTATCAAACTGCTCCGGGGGATGATGCGGGAGACGAAGAGATGGAGGAGGAAGTCGAAGAGATCAATGTGGACGCGCCTGAATCGCCTATCCGTCCTCCACCTAAAACATCACCCAAACGCTCTCCCGCCAAATCTCGTCAATCAACAGCCCCCAAAGCCAAACCCCGCGCTCCAACACCCGAACCGGACCCAGACATGGAAGACGACATCGCAGCGGGTCTTGCAGACCTCGACGCTGGTCCACCCGAGAGCGACGAAGAACCTGAACCGCCTTCCCCGCCCAAGTCGAAAGGCAAAGGAAAGGAGAAGGATAAAGGGAAGGGGAAGGAAAAGGCGTCGCCCAAACGGTCGAGAGCAGAGGAGGAAGACGAAGAGAGGGGATCACCTAAGAAGAAAGCGAAAGGAAAGGGCAAGGAGAAGGAGAAAGCCAAGGCGACGGTCGTGCCTGTCGGAAAACGGAGGAAGAGGGACTTCAGTGGTATGTCTTTCCCCCCAACCTTGTCCTCAGTCCTGTTTCTGATTTCATGTTGGTAGCCTCGACGCCTCCAAACGTCCGACGTTCCCAACGCGAACGATTCTCCCCCCTCGAATGGTGGCGCAACGAGAAATTCGTCTACGGGCGCTCACCAGACCCCGACGAAGGCCCCCTCCTAGTCCCGCTCATCAAAGGGATCGAACGACCGCCTAAACCCTCCCCTATCCCACTATCCAAGAAGCATCGAGCCACTCGACGGGGTAAAGCTGTTAAAGTTAAAAAAGAGGAGGATGAGGATGGAGCGAGTGGGTGGGTGGATGGAGATGGCGTGTTTGGTGGGCCGAGAGCTGTGGAAGATGGGATGGATGAGGAGACTGAGGAGTTGGGTGTTGTGATGGATTATGCGACTGGGAAGGAGATTGAACGACGTACGTCCTGCCATTCTGTTCACCCATCCACCCTCAGTTCTGCTTTCATCACATCATTCCCTCCTACATCACATTGTTCCTCCCTGGACTGACGATTATCCTTAATAGGAATCGCGTTCCCCGGCGCACGCGTCGAGTTCCAACCGACAGAAGGCCCGTTCCATTTCCAAAAGATATTCGGCGACTCGGATTTCTTTGCGGCTGGCGTGATGAAGATCCCGGTTGGGGGGCGAAAGCCGAATAAGCCGTCCAAGGAGAATACTTATGTGAGTTTTCTGAGGTTTTTTTTGGAGGGGGCGGGGTTAGGAGCTTTGCGACTGGGGCTACGGAGAGTTGGGAGCCTGGCAGTAAGGTTGGGAGCGGGCTAGAAGGCTGGGGAGCTAGAGTTTGTTTCTTCGTTCACGACGAAGTTGAGGTAGCGGCCAGTCGCGCATCAGGGGACGAACCTTCTTCAGGCTAAGTTCTGGCTCGGAGGATGTAGTCCACTCCAAGCTTGCTCCACATCTTTTTCGCTTGCCTTACGATCACTTGCGATTCTGGTCCGTGCGGATGCGGCGAGCTGGGAGACGATAGGCAGAAGAACAATCAGAGATGGGCAAGCACGCCAAATCCATCTCCACTTGCGATCACATTCGTCCCAACCGATCAGGCTGATCCTCTTCCCATCTTCTGATTCTCTACAGCTGTAACTAACTTTACGCCCTCCCGCTTTAGGTCTTCTATTGCGTGTCTGGTGCGGTTGAAGTCAAGGTCCACAAGAGCACGTTTGTGATAGCTCCAGGTGGGATGTTCCTCGCGCCTAGAGGTGAGCCGCCCATTTTCTCGCTGGCCGGTTGTGTATTTCCGCTCCTGCCTACGCCTGGCTTGACCCCATCGCGTATATTGCCCCGTGTCTGTCACGTGACCGTGTTCTCACTCGTTCCTCGTTTCGAGAAGGACCGATTGGTCAGATTAGCCTCTGATCCTCGTGTAATCGGCTCCCCGGTGGCGTTCTTCTTTTTGTCAAGGCTGTGCTCATTCGTCATTCAATACGCACATGAGCTGATCTTCGCCCACTCAGGAAACGTTTACACGATCTCCAACGTCTCCCAACGCGACGCCTACATCTTCTTTGCCCAGTCTCGCAAAGTTCTGGACAACTCTGATGAGCCTCCACCACTGCCTCGTGAAGTGGGTACGAGCACAGAAGGAAAGAAGACCAAAGCCAAGGTTGTTTCGGCCAGGCGATAGAACCTTAAACCGCGTGTTGCGGCATCTGGCGGTTTAGGGGGCTCTGCGGCATTCTGTGGCTCTAATTCGTGAGGCATTGGCGGCTGGGAGCCGTGGGGCAAATTGACGCCCAAGTTAGCTTACAATAGGGGTCATGCATAGAGTTGAGAAGATTTGGGGTTAGTGAGATTAGCGAGTGGCCGGTCTGGACTATTTTTTAGGAGTTCGTTTGTAGCCCGTTTGTATGATGTACTGAGTAGCTATTTGCTTTTCCCTGACGAGCTCTATTCTTAATCGGATTTATTACGTTCGTTGGTACGAGCCACTGTCCGCGTGTATGCGTGGAATTTTAGAACACCGTGTTGCATAATTTGTATAGCCGGCCGTTGCGGACTCCAATGACTCGACGAAAAAGAGGGTGAGTGGGGAGATAGCGGTTCAAACGTATGGAGAGGGGTGAGAACGGAGCCGCGAGTGCACTGGTGATAGCTGGACTGCATATGTAGTGCGACTAGTATGATGAGCAGCGTCTTGAGATGGGGCGTTAACCTACTGTCTGAGGATGGTAGAGAATACGCCGCTTTCAAACGGCGATTGGCCTCGTGGTGAACTATGCGCGCTCCATCCGTTTTGCGTTGGAGAAAGTTTACCGGTTTGATCTGCAAGAATTTGTAGCCAGGGTCATCATTCGATCACATCTTCTGAGAAGATCTCGTTTCAACTCCTAAGTTGCTCCACGCAATTTGATGCATTTATTCGAGCTGCAGCCTCACTTGTTAAGTCTGGTATATCTCTTTTAACGATCTCGAGACACCAATGTGCCGTATATCGAAAGCATGAATGTAGCAGTCATGGTCATATATTTAAGTACAATAACACTTCTTTCATACATCATATCTGCGACTTTGAAAATCAAGCATAGGGACAAAATCAGTCGAATGAAGATCTATACGGAGGAGTTCTCAGAACGAAGAGCCCGTTTTACACTAGTTTGGTATGATTGTTTCTAGCTACGAAATGGAGAATAGTGAGAACATAGGAAGGATAGCGAACCCTGCTATGCAGGACACGGCAATAGCGACTGGGCGCGCCTCCAAGACCCAGACATACACCAAGAGTTGTGCGAGCAGAGATAGAAAGCTTGTGAGTAGCATAATCATCCCTGAAGATTTTCGGTGAGGTTATAGACCAAGGATTTGAAAGCTCATAAAGCATACATACAGTACAAGATTAGGGGCCGTATGATCCTAGGCATACCGTAGCGCCTTAGCAGCTCGTTCGTGCTTTCTTGGATGGTCATATTAGTCAGAGGAGTGAGCGCGGGTTCGCGCTGCGCGGCCCGAATATGAAGCTTCCCGAACTCGCTCGTAAGAGAAAGTGAGCAAAATGTCGCGCTAGCGCTGGAGAAAAATGCTAAAATACTCAGGACTCGTATGGCTCTATGGCCTGAGCTGTTACCAAGCAATTTGGAGTCAACGGAGTTAGAAAACACCATCAGAATGGCTTGGACGACAGCAAATATAGTTGACTGGAGGTCGAAAGTCAGGCTCTAACTTTCCATTTTGGAATGAATTGCCTTACTATGTTTGAGGAGGATCGAAACGTTGCCAAACCACCCAGACTGGATGGATTTGATGGCGGCGGGGAGATCATCTGTGCGAGCGAGTTGATGGTTATATTGTATTATCTATCAGTCATTCACGTACATGCAACTCCAAGGTCGGATGGCTCTGTGCTCATTGCGATTTTTTCGATGTATAATCTGGTTTGTAAGAGAGTCAAGGAGACGTTTAAACCAAAAGAATGAGGGTTTGCGTTGAGCCCCCACTAGAGTATATATAGTATGAGCTCTTCGCACGTACTGAAAATTCTGTAGTAGAGTACTGCTAAACTACTTCAAGCCCCACTTCCCAGAAGTTTTCGTGAAGGGCATTCACCCTGGCCTTGAAGCCATGTCCTTCGGATCCTTACAGTAAAGTTCTGCCTCGTAGCAGGAACCTGGTGCTCCTTGCGCGGAACGCAATGGGGTTTTCCTCCGACTTTAGGTGCCACGCACTCCACGAACTATTGGTTGGCTACCCTTGTTAGATGAACAGAACTAAAAAAAATCAAACAAACGGCGCTCTAATAAGTCGAGCAGGCAAGGGGCTTCTAACGACGTTAATCTTAGCGTTTCTGGGCCATGTTTCAGAATTATCTAATCGCAAGATAATTTTGTCAAATCGTCATGGTACTGCACAGCACTCTCCACTTTCTGGCTTCCGAAGACAAGTAAACTATCACATATTTCGCTCCCGCGACCCATGTGTAGGGCAGCAGCACTTAAAGGAAGTCAGGTAATTAGCAAGTGGTAACACACCTGCGAGCGCTTGATGATCTCCTGAGATTGGTGCTGGAGAAGCTTGTATGCAGCATAAGGTCGAAGTATGCATTCTTATACGTAAATAGCCTCATATCAATAGCGCGGCTGCATTAGGGGATAGCCAGGGAATGTAACTAAGAAATTGGGACAACCCCCTCGCCGGAAATGGTGAGCGGCAAGAGACACAAGCAAGATCGCATATCAGTGGCCGTACAGGATGTCGGGACTTAAACAGTCCCTGATAGTGGATGATTCAGTAGAAAAAACGAGGAGGGTTATTGCACCCCGTAAAACCATCGTCGCCGAGTGATGGTAACAAGCCGTCACGTGACCGTAATGAGCCACCCGGCACTCATTGCTACTACATACTGGCTACCTTTTGTTGGAGAATGGGATATGGTCTGTAGCCTGGGGTGAGCGCCTCTAGTTTAACTGTGCGAGAGATATTAATTGATTTGTATAGCTACGGTAACAGAAAGCATATCTACACATAATAGCATGATCATA
This sequence comes from Ceratobasidium sp. 428, assembly GCA_019623705.1. NCBI lineage: Eukaryota > Fungi > Basidiomycota > Agaricomycetes > Cantharellales > Ceratobasidiaceae > Ceratobasidium > Ceratobasidium sp. 428. Next base: position 7,724 of record WSTJ01000278.1, on the reverse strand, counting down.
AAGGGAACCGCCGAACCAGGGTCCATACAACCAGAACAGAGAGCCATGATACGAAGTGCTCTTTTAGTTTCCTAAAAAGGTAAGATCGAAAACAATGGGAACAGAGCAAATCCAGCGACACAAGAGACTGCGATAGCAACAGGCCGCGCTTCAGTGATCCAGACATAGCTTATTAACTGACCAAACAGAGACAAAAAACCGACTAGCAACATGAAGATCCCTATAAATACCGGATAGGATGGTAAGCAAAAGACTCAGTATTGGTGGCGCATACATACAATACCAGATCATTGGTCGCGCAATCCTCCGCAACCCATAGCGCCTCAGTAGGTCGCCGATGTCTTCTTGGATTACCATATCGACTAGTGGTTCCAATGCTGGCTCGCGCTGAGCGGCACGGCCATGAAGTTGTCCAAACTCGCTGATAAGGAACAACGAGCAAAATGTTGCACTGATGGAAGAGAAAAACCCGAGGTAGGTTAAAATGTATAGGCCTGTCCAGCGTGAGCTGCCAGGATTGAATTTTCCGCCATCGAAATCGTTGAAAACCAGAAGCAGAATGCTTTCGATCACAACAAACATACTTGACTAAATGAACCGAAAGTTAGTGCTCTTACGTTGCTAGAGGTACTACGATATTACATACGATGATTAAAGAGTTTTGGAAGGTTGCCCGCCAGCCATCCTGTATTGATTTAATTGTGGCCGGAAGTTCATCTAACAAAGAAGGTAAGTACTTGTTCTGCATACTTCGACTGCTTGCTTACAGTTAGCTCCAGTTGTACATGATACTACGGTCATATCACCCTTGATGTATGTTCCGATGTGGATGGGAGAACCGCGGCAATTAAGCAGGTTGTGGTCTACGCTGGGTCTTCATGGTAGATATACCATAAAGGACATAGAAACACGTCAGCATACAAAGCACAGCCCAACTGTGCCACATTAGAGAAATCTCACCAAGCTGAAGCTTGTCCTTGACGGGAGTGCACAGCAAACGAATGCTTGTCTGGTGTTTAGCAACGGTGTTTGATGTCAAGTTGTTTTGTTGGATGGGCCCCACTTTTTTGCGGGTATAGCCGCTACACGTGTCATAATACCTCGAGGTTACACCTTTAACGGCCGCGGTGTGACCGCGGTATTTTCTTAGCACAGCCACATGTATTTGACCTTTTGAGTGCACGCACTTTGCCAGCCGTTCCATCTGGAGTCTCTGTAATGTGTATGTATTTTTTGTCGGCCCGGCACTTACCATTACTTCATAAGCTATTTTTGATTACAAAACAATCCTGCGCCCGTCCCATAAGTGTATTTCATCCTTGAAGGCTCGTAGTACGTCCATTGTATGTTAATGTCATTTCCCTCCCCCTCTCACGGCTTCATTGCAGCACCCTCCGTGGGCTAGATGAGCTAGCCCCACCTGGCGCACGGGTTACACCCACGGTTTGAAGGACCTGGCCAACTACGGGATTGGCACGCAACGACACCAGCTCGATTGATCCATTCTCGGCAATTTTAGTACGACTCATCTTCCTCCGGCTCCAGCTTAGTCTGTTATTTTCTGATTCATAGGATATGGATCTGGCGCCTGCCTTTCGCGGACCTAGCGTTAGGATAGCGGCTCGGCCCTGGCTACGAGCTACACCTCACATCTGGGCTATTTAAAGCTACGGCTGAGCCTATAGTTTACGCCAACAAGGCGCACGTGTATAATCATCTCCTAAGCTACTATTTTGAGGGAATGATTGAGAGGAGTGGGAGTAGGGCAAACCCTGTTACACACGACATGCCAATAGCGATGGGCTTTGCCTCCACGAGCCATATGTAAAGTAGTAGCTGCCCAACCAAAGCCAGAAATCCTCCCAGTAGCATTATAATCCCTGCAGGCGAAAAATTGTTGAGATACATATCATAATCTGATGGAAAGGAGCGCATACATACAGTGCCATATTAATGGCCCGGTGATCCTACGGGCTCCATACCGAGTAAGCAGTTTACTGACGTCTTCATTGATAACTACCTGATCCAGAGGCTCTAGTGCGGACTCGCGCTGCGAGGCTCGTACATGGATTTCACCAAACTCATCGGTGAGTAAGAGCGAGCTGAATGTTGCGCTAATTCCAAAGAAAAATGCAAGGTAGTTCAAGACTAACAGTGCCTTCCCGCCCGGGTTCTCCGTATCAAATCTTTCGGAACTGCTACCGTGGATCAGGAATAAGAGGATGCTCTCTATCACGGCTAGGAGAGCCGACTTAAAGCAACAATAAGTCATTATTTCCGAGCCACTAAATCTATCAACGTACGATTACGGAGGCCGTCTGGAAGGTCGTAAGCCAACCCGTTTGTATGGCTTTAATAGTGGCTGGAAGGTCATCTATACGAACAAATTATTGAAAATTAACTCTCAACTGTCAGATTGACCTACAGGATACTTTAGTCTTGGGTGGCCGGGCGTTCATCAGGAATATTTTAAGTGTGATTGCAACCAACTGGCGAGGATTCTAGCTAGGGGTATAAACCAACTTCGCTAGCCCGTAGGGTTGATATAGTGCCAAATATCAGTCGAAGCCCCCAAAAGTCACGGAAGCCTAGCTCTCACCATTCGAGCCACACCGAATGAGATTTTGTGATGAATGGGGTTCCCTAGTGACAGCTAGTTAGCGGGGGGGGGGGGGGCGCCGCGCCCCCCCCGGGGGGGGGGGGGGGGGGGGGGGGGGGGTGGGGGTGGTGGTGGGGGTTGTGTTTT
>WSTJ01000277.1:0-30989 GCA_019623705.1 Ceratobasidium sp. 428 | reverse complement strand
GAGGCGAAGCGACTGGTGCAGTTCAGTGACAAGCAGGAGCCGGTTTGGATCTCTGAACTGGACAAGGTACGTATGACGGTTTAGGGGCGTCAAAATGACCTCGGTAGCTAAGTGTTGTATCTTTTCGTGTGGCTAGATCACTGCAAAGGCGGCCGGAAAGCGCTTTTTCGATATGTGAGTATATTGCATCGCCAACTAGCTGATACATGCTTACATTTTCCGTTTCGGCAGCACTGATAACCCGGAATCGGCGTTTGCCCCGGCCCATGTGTCGTTCGTGTGTACGTACTCTGTAGTAAACCAACGTTCTCCTTGCCAACGCCCGTACGAACAGCCTATGGGTCTCCCAACGCAACTAAGCTTGTCAAACCTATTCTCAAGACCCTGAGCTCTGACGGACCCAAGACGAACTTGGAGAAGTTCACGGGTTTTAGGACTCGCTGTACGTGTTTATGCCCGCAAGGTTATTCAGGTACTAAAATAGCGTACTTGTTCTTAGACTACCGCAGTGATGTTAGTTGATTTGACGTGAGGAAAGCTACAGGACTCAATTTTTTCTTTAGACTGGGCGGCAATCTCAACAGTGGTTATTAGCAAAGATTCAGGAGGTAAGTAAATTGAACTCAATCGGGCTCAAGCCTTACATTTTTTTTTCAACTTAGACTACGGAGAAGTTCGCGCCTTCCAGTTTGCGAAACAGCATTAGTATTGCAGAGTTTCCGCACTCTTGGGGTCAAAATAGTATTGTGGGTTGTTCTCTTACTCTTTTTTTTGGTTATTTCTAATGCTGCTTTGTAGATTCTGAAAATCAAAGGATCTGATTCCAGTGCTGGAAGTGTAATTATTAGTGCTCACCAGGATAGCACCAACATGTGGCCCTTTATGCCCGCTCCGGGTGCTGACGATGACGGTACGAGTCAGTTTGTGTTTATATGATATATAAGAGACTTAGCGTCATGTAGGCTCCGGCACTGTCACTATCCTTGAGGCGTATCGGGGTCTGATTGCCGCTAATTTTACTCCCGTACACGACGTTGAGTTCCACTGGTACTCTGCAGAGGTTGGTCTCGATTTGCCATCCCACCTTGTTTTTGTTCTCACACCCTGTTTGATGTAGGAGGGTGGTCTGCTTGGCTCGCAAGCTGTTGCCCAAAGCTACAGTGCTCGTAGTGCGAAGGTCAAGGCACAGATTCAGGTTTGTTCCCACAATCCGCCTTTGAACACCTTTTGATTCTTGTGTAGTTCGACATGACTGCTTGGGTCAAACGTGGGACCAAGCCAGGAGTTGGAGTCATTACCGACTTCGTCGACCCAGGGTATGCCCAATGTTATCCACTCCACGATTCCAACTAACTGTACCGTTACATCTGGCATTAGACTCACAGGATTCGTTTCGAAGCTGGTGCATGCTTACCTTGATATTCCGCCCGTACAGACCAAGTGTGGCTATGCTTGTTCCGATCAGTAAATAATATTTTTGCCTCATGCCCGAAGCCGTCTCTAATCTACTCTTGTAGTGCGTCATGGACTAAGGCAGGCTACCCTTCGGCCTTTTCGATCGGTACGTATAGTGTGGATTGAAGCTCGAGTCGATATTAACATGCGCTTTTAGAGAGCTCGTTTGAGAACTCGAATCATTTCATTCACTCTACCAATGACCGTATTGACATCAGCGACGAATTCAGCTTTGAGCATGCCTTAGAGTTTTCCAAGCTTGCCGTTGCGTTTGCGATAGAGCTTGGAGGTTGGAAGAAATGATCTGGCTTGGCCAGTTCCTCGCATGTGATGCCTTCTAATTATTTACAATTCATTTTGTACGCGATGTCTGCTTGAGTAATGACACGATGATCATATACTACTTTGAGAGATTTTGAGATTGGTTTGTTATTCACAGAGGAAGAAGGTTGAAATCTGGAACCAGAGAAACAAACAAACAGAGAAAAGACAATGTAGATGTAGCATATGTTGTAATTACTCCCGCGGATGAGCCATCTAGCCTAGATCGACGCTAAAGAGTGGAGTTAAGATAGGTAATTGAAGATGCCACGGGCGTGGCCACTCGTCGCGTCATCGCGGTCATCAGCGGAGACAGCAAGAAACAAGGGAAGAAAAGGAAATAGTGAAGTATAAAAATGTTCATGTATCTCTACTTCGAAGTGTCCGTGTACTCAGCTGACGAAGGCTGTATATCCTGCATGGTCAGCTCGCGTTCGCCTCGTTTGTGCCTCCAGGGGTTGATGGAATCATTCAGTATGGACTCGTCAACGAGGAAACTATTGGGTAAAAATTAGTCGACATAAAACAAGAACCGCATATTGTACATACTAATACCGTTTCATCCAGCCGAGGCCGAGCTCCCAATTTGAATGTGCCAAAACGTCATCGCCGTGAATAACCACGGCGCGCATCATATCGGCGAAACATTCGGCAAGATCATAGCGGCCTATAATTCCTGAGTTTTGCGTTACGAGCTCGAAAGATGCACCGACCGACATACCTGAAAGTAAGATAGCACGATCTCGCATTGTAGGGAAGATTAACCCATCGATAACGCCGTCTGAAATACTGGTGTTAATTGCCTGGACACACTACGACAAATCAGGCCACTTACTGTGCTGAACTGTTCTTTGAGTGAGCGTTGGTCGCAACGAGGGTGGGAGGTGATAATTTTCGTTCCTGCGATAGTTATCGATGTGATACCTAACACGAGTACGTCAATAATTATTCTAATCCCGCTCCTGGTAAAGCGCTCACTTGATCAATGCTCCGGCCTCCCTTAGTTGGGGATCTGCCTCGTTGAAATCCTCTCCAACCCCACTGGAGCCCAGCGTCTGCTGAGGTTCAGTCCCGGCACCTCTAGGGTGCATCGAGTAATACATCGACGGCTGCGGGTGTGCACTTGCTGCAGCGGACATAGGACGACTCGCGCCGTACGTCGCAAGCTGGGGCTGAGGCAAAGCGTACCCAGGCTGGAAGAGTGAACTCGCAGCGCCTTGGCTGACGCTCACTCCAACGCCTACTCCAACCGATACGTCTAGCGGCGGTGGAGCCCCCAGAGTTGAAACAGACGGGAGCGGTGGAATAATATCCGCATGCGCATCCACGCCTGGCCGGACTCGTGTACGCGTCGATGACATTTGGGGGGAGACAGTGGAAAAGGCCGAGGGAGAAGCGCGGCGCTGGCCCTGCATAGAATACACGCCGCTCGCACCGGGGAAGCTTGAGGGGAAGCTGTCGGGAAATGTTCCCGTCTGGGTGTTGGCACTTGATGTCGTAGACGCTGGACGATCCAGGTCTTTCCTCGACCGTGCGTTTGGGTTTGCCTGTGGAATATTTAATCCCGAGTTGGTCCAATCAATCTCGAGGCCGTCGAGGTGAGGACGAGGCAGTGAGTCTCCCGAAGAGATTTTGCCATCATCAGCTGGACCAGCAGTAGGACTTGGCCCGAACGGTCGAGTAAGCTCCGACTCCCTCCGAGTACTCCGTCGCCGCTTGCGCGATGACAGACTCTCTTCAGGGTCATCTTCCTCCACGGGCTCGCTAGCGGGGGGTACGGAACCTGGCTGACCCGGTCGAGCACGTTTGCGAGCCAACCAGCCTTCATATGCAGTATCCGTCTCGCCTCGTTCACAGAACTCTCTAAACTTGACGGGGTCCCAGCCAGTCCGAGGTTTCAACGTTCCACCAAGTCCTTCACCTAGAGGTAGGAAAATTAGCCAAGTCGATAACAAAGAAGCACGGTCAGGTCATACCGACGAAACCAGCTACATCTCGCAAGAGCCCTCTGAGTGTAGTGTTTTCATCCATGAGGTCTCGAATGACGTCCCGGAGCTGTGTATAGGCCTCGTCTTGTCCTTCGGAAAGAATCTCGACTCGAGCTTCAAGATCTCGTATCTACCGAACACGATTAGCAAGCAATTTTCCAACAATATTTTGCGGCCTAACTAACCCTCTGTTGTTTGCGGAGCCGAAACTCGCGCTGAGCAATACGGTTTTGATCACGCCTGGCCGCTTGAGAGCTGAAAACAGACAGGTTAGAGTATAAATGCAAGCGCGCAACAGGTAATTTACTTAGGATTAGTTGCTTTCTTACGGCCACCAGCTTTGCCTGATTTGCTAGTACTCGCCCCCGCCCCCGTGTCGGCCAGGGTGTGGTAGTCATCGGCCGAGGGGACGGGTGATAGTGGCTCGTCACCGTCGTCAAAGTCGAGCTGAGCCGGCTGCGGGATAAAATAAGGATCGTATGAGGTGGACGAAAAATTATAAGACGGGGGGAAGGTGGGGTCAGAGAAAATAGAGAATTGATTATAAGACATAATGAAGGATTATAAACGAGTGTCCCAGAGAATGATCAGATCAGACAAACGAGAAAGAAAAGGAGACCATAGAATCAAGTGGGATGCATGTCTGAACTCGAGAAATCCGGGACGAGGAGGTAATGCACCGAGTACCGAAGCTTTATGAGAACAGACTTACCTCTGTGTCTCCAAGCGGAGCGACCGATGAGCTAGGGTTTGTGTTCATGAGGTTAGACGGAACGTGGAGGAGAAAGGCGGGATGGTGGAGCTGTTATAGTGACAGGCTGTGAGGGAGGGAAGCATGGCTTGTAAGTCTTGGATGGAAGCGGTGGGGACGGTGGACTTACCGTACACCCCGGTACACGCAGCAATCGGATTGGCTCCCAGGTTCCCGTCCAACACTGTTCGACGCTGACCCAATTGCGCTGACGGAGTGGAGTATCCCTATTTCGATTCTATTCGATGGAAATCTGCGCGCAGCGACTACCGCCCAATATACTGCTAGTGGTTGTATTCCTCACGATGTCAAATCCAAGAGAGCTGAAACACACTCGGTGATTAGAGGTGGTGCTGCAGAGACTTTCGACCTGGATCAGCGTTGAGATCAGGAGACTGCAATTTCGAAAAGGCACGTTCCATGACGTGTTGACCCGCCGGCTAGCGACATCCATATGGCTCAGCGCGGTCCCGAGCCCCAAATCCTCTGTCCCTCGCTACGGCATTTAGGAAGGCCCACTCAGCCTCTGCAACCTTGTTCCACCCAGCTCGAAATGAGTGCCCGCCATGATGTAACCGGCCACATGCACTGAAACATGGCCTTACCAAATTAATCGAGCCATTCCCGCAAGCTGCCGCTCGCGCCTCATTTGTTCATCAGCCAAGAGACATTGGTCTTAGAGTATCCACAGAAAATGTCTTCCGGTTTCCAACAGCGAACATCTGATTCAGGCCAGGTTCTTGCACTTTCCAACCCGCAGCCTCCAAATATTTCGATCGATCGGCCCCGTCGAACACTAAATGACGTCCAGGATCACAGCATTTAATGAAATACCGGCTAAATATTCAGGAAAAAGTGGGTTCAATCATCGTTCTATCTCCTCGAGTTTAAAATGAGAACGCGCCATAGTATGGGTAGAACTCGAGTGGGACACTGGGGAGCAATGATGTAGGCTAAAGTATTATACCAACTAAATGGGTCGTAGCGGGGAAGTCTGGCTGCATCCGCTTGCGTGCCACAATGCCGGGATACCGGCGGCACAGAAAAGTGCGTTGCCGCCAAGGTTTAGGCGTCGGCGGTCTCAGATTCAACGAATAGCGCATAGCTAGCCATCTAGCGCACAGCACAGCTTCCCTTCGTGCATATATTTAGCCGCTATCGATGACACTCAATCCTACGAAACGGCAGCCCAAAACACCCGACAGAACTCGACATCCTGTGGCACCTGTACCAAAAGACGTTGGGCAGCTCTCAGGTGACATCGGGAGCTGGCTTTGACAACAGTAACATTCACATGATAGTGTATGACACAAGCTACAATCCCACGAGCGAAGTCGCTGCGGTGGTGTCTGTAAGGTAAGTTTATGTCCGCGCACAAGGACTTTCGCGCGTTTTTGAATTATTAAAACTGGACCGGTGCTTGTGATTATTATGACGATACAGTCAATGGAAGGTGTATGCGCCCACCACCTGACGAAACTCGCTGCACCGCGTGGACTATAATCAGAATCTTGTAAATACACATGCACATTGATCGGGAAGTGGACACCTCACGTGTATAAAACATGTCTGGCCTGCGTATACGTTGTCTTAGCGGGCTACTAGCGTTTTCAGAGATGAACTGTCTAAAGCGCTCCAGGAGTTCTTGTTGTGTTTATTAGATCCATTGGGCAGAAAACCTTGAAATAGTACCAAAAGGTGTTTTTAACTTGGCGGTTCTATAAATAATAAGTAAAAATCTTGTCCGTTTAAACTGGAGCCAAGTTCGAGATCGATTGTTGTCAAACTTGACTTGAGCGGTACTTGAGTGGGTCGAGCTCACTATTAAATCCGCATCTCCATATATGCAGAAAGGATCAAGCTATCACGTGGCATCTGCTTCGCGGACCTATTTAGCCTGATTGGGAATGAAACTGTGAACCATGTGGATGGTGTAATCCTCACTTAAGAATTATCAAAGGAAGTGTCGGACTCGCGTGGAGCGGAGCTTCGCTGTTTTTGTTGGTCGTCTCGCTCTCTTTCCCTAGCAACTTCACGACCACCACTAGCCAGTCTTTATCTCTTCTCTCCACAGAGCGCTCATTCACTCATTTCTGGCCTGTTGTTCTAACCAATATATCTCATAGCGCTAACAACACTCACTTCTTGACTGATGGCCCCTTCGTTTGCGAACTTCGGCGCTGGCGCCCTCGTCGTCACCTCGCTTCTATCTAGTCTGGCCTCTGCGGATCTACTCCAATCTACAGCTGGACATCGCATCGCGCGCCACTCTCGTATCCGTCGGGCCCTTCCGACTGGCTGGGAGGCTCGTGGCTGCATTACAGACGCCCAGGCTCCAAACCGTGTGCTCCAAGACTCGCACACCGATGAGAGCCTCACAATCGCCTCGTGCATCAAGGCGTGCTCTGCGAGTGGATATTCGGTTGCCGGAACGCAGGTGAGCGACCTTTGGACGAGGCTATTGTTCAAATAATTCAATTCCTGTCAGTTTGGGAAAGAATGCTGGTGCGGAAAGTCTGTTAATACCAAGGGTGGAGCCGGAGCGTCAGCCGTATCCGGCTGCGACATGCCGTGTGCCGGAGACGCGAGCCAACTCTGCGGTGGCAACTACAAGATGAACTTGTATGCCAAATCGTCCAAATCCTCTGCTACAACTACTGCCAGCTACAGTTCGCCCACCCCAGATTCGACGGGCAGCAAAACTTACACGCTCAAAGAAAAGTTTTCTGGCAAGAATTTCTTCGAGTGAGTGCTACTGTGTACTTCTCGGCCCGCTCGCTCCATTGACACATGACGCCCGCAGTCAATGGTGGTTCTATAACTATACGTAAGACAATCGCTTGACAGCCGTGCTGCTTCTTTGACTGACATAACGTCGCGTAGTGATCCAACCAACGGCCAAGTCGACTATCTGAGCAAGGAAGAGGCTACTGCTGCTAAGCTAGCTTACGTCCAGGACGATGGTGTTGCTGTCATGAGGGTTGATAACACGTCTAATCTGGCCTCTGGAGAGAAGCGCAAGTCGTGAGTACTCTGGGCCAACCCCTTTTGCGAACTGTATTGAGCATAAGATTGGGTTAGTGTGCGCATACACTCATACAAGCAGTACAACCGAGGCTTGATTGTCGCCGACATTCTTCAGATGCCGTTTGGGTGCTCGGTATGTGTTATAATGTCTTATGCAATACTGATACTGATGCTTCTGAATGCAGGTCTGGCCAGGCAAGTCTACATATCCAGACGCTACGCCCTAACTAATGCTTCGCAGCCTACTGGACTGTTGGTGACAACTGGCCTAACAATGGTGAAATTGACATCTTGGAGAACGTTAACCTCTCGAAGACAAACCAGTACACCTTGCACACCGGCCCCAACTCGACCTGCACGATTGATTCTGCTCCGGCTGCCAAGTTCAAGACCAACTCTGGCGTAATGGGCAAGACATGCGCAAGCAAGGAGGGCGCTAACGCTGGCTGCGGATTCTCTGACCCCAACCCGACTAGCTACGGTCAAGGCTTCAACGATGCTGGTGGAGCAGTAATCGCGATGGACTGGCAGGAGAACGCAATTCGTATTTGTGAGTTGGAGTAGCATCGCCCTGCGGGGTCGTGTGATGCTGAATTACAACGCGCCATCTTAGGGACGTTCGCGAGAAACGCAATCCCATCCGATCTTCAAGGCTCCAGTGCGAAGCCCAACCCAGATAGCTGGGGAACGCCGGTTGCAGCGTGGACGTCTTCGAGTTGCAACATCGCCAACGAGGTCAAGGTGAGTGTCCCTATGTCTTTGAAATTCTCGGCGAGCTGAGCATATACTCTATTTCGCTTTCACAGAACCACAACATCATTTTTGACATCACGCTGTGCGGAGGCTGGGCCGGTGACAATTACGCCAACTCTGGGTGCCCAGGAACGTGTTCAGACCGCATCATGGAGCCGTCCAATTTCGATGGTAAGTCGATCCGCTCCCTTGCTAATAGCCTTTTAACCTTACTCCTGGTTAGACGCCGTGTGGAAGATCAACTCAGTCGCTGTTTACCAGTAAACATTCCCGGCACGATGTATACCACACTATACCCTTGTTTTTGTCTAATTTGGTCCGCTGGATTTGGCCACACTCGTTTGTATCACGACCTCTCTAGTTCATGTGCGGATCTTGTATATATTGTACATACGCACTTGATTCAATTGACTGTCTTACGCATATATGGACCACTCTTTACACTGGAGCGTCTGTCTGAAAGCAATACTGCTACTAAAAAGCATTCAAGGTTAGGGTAGCTACAATGTTCGGCATTTGTTCTCGCCTGCCCCCATACATACGGGCCGAGGTATTCAAAGCCGCGCATATATGCATGTATCAAATACGCCAGCGTAGAGGAACAGTAATACTCTCACGGCCACAGTCCTCATATCGGGTCTGATCACACAATAGGTAGTGAATTATTAAGTGTTTATTTGGTAAAGATAATAAGATATTCAACCGCCAACACCATCACATCTCGATAATAGCCGGCCTAGATCAGCTCGTCCAAACATCAACCACCTACTTGAGCAACTTAGCGAAGAAGCCCTTGCGAGGCGGTTTAGCGGCTTTGGTCGGTGGTGCGAGTCTGTTGAATCAACGAAGAGGTGAGCTCAGTACACATCGCCCACGGAAAGTACGAGCGCACCTACGCAGCGGCTTTGCCCCTCTCGTAGGTCTTGACAACCTCCGCAAAGTGCTTGCCCTGGTACTCGGCGACCGCGAGCTCGTTGGGGGTGGCTTGGCGTGAGCCGTCAGAGCCAGCCATGGTACCAGCGCCTGCAATCAAAGGAAACAGTCAGCCCGCGAGTTTCAAAATGCATAAGGGCAAGTACGCACTGAAGGGACCACCAGCCTGGACACCGGACATGTCACCGAGGAGAGGAGACTTGTAACCGATAGGGACGTAGTTGATGCCGTGATGGGCGAAGAACGGCATCGTCGTGAGAGTGGTGGTCTCCTGGCCACCATGCTGGGTGCCGGTAGAGACGAACACAGTGGCAAACTTGGAGTGCTATTAAACAAAAAAGGGGTCAATGCGGTTTAGTGACCAGACATGGATGAGCTTACCAAGGCCTGGGTGAACCAGAGCGAGCCAGTGGTGTCGAAGAAGGCGCTGACCTGGGCAGAGGCGCGGCCGTAACGGGTGGGGACTAGACACACATTAGTTTAGTGCTGCGAAAAGTATTGAACATAAAAACTTACTGCCGAACGCGAAGCCGTCAAAGTTCTTCATGTCCTCAGCAGTGATGGTGGGGATATCCGGGTTCCGAGGAGGAGCACCGAGCTTGGTGAGGACCTCCGGAGACAGTGTCTCCGCGCTGAGAGGAGGGTGAGTTTAACGCATGAGGAAACACAAGCATTGGACTCACATCTGGAAAAGAGTGACCTCAACACCCTCAGACTCAGCGCCCTTCTTGACGGCCTGGGCAAGGTTGGCGACATGCCCGTAAAGAGAGTAGTAGATGATGGCTGAAAGAATACAGATTTAGATTTGGGTTCAAATTAGAATAAGATAGCCAAGGAACCCACCAATTTTGACAACCATGACTGAGAAGTGAGGGATTAGACAGGTGTTGGCGGGAGATGTAGGAGGTAGAGCGGAGAGGGTCTGTTCTAACACCTCAGTCGGAGGATGCGTACTTAACCGTTTACTCTTCGCGTTCCCGGCGACCAGACCGGAACTCGAGAGACGACCCGGTCTCGTTATGTCCTGAGCGTGAGTGAGTACGGATGACCCGATCCGGCATGGCCGTCATATCTAGGTCTGGGTTATCTTATTGATTGTGTGCACCTAGCGGAAGGTATATGGGGGAGGTGAGATGTGGGAACAGGCATAAGCAAACCGCTGGAAGATGGTGGCTCACTCAAGGTCCGGCAACTGAGCTTCGCGCCAAGAAGACCAATGGGAAAAAATTGCCGGTGATGTGCGAGCGGGCAACGTGCAGTTTTCTCACATCCAAGGCGCGGGAGTTGCTGTGCCTCATACCTTTGCTGTTTCATGAGCTCATGCTATATGGTCGGAGCTCAACACGAGATAAGCAGGTAGGTTTCAGCGAGGCGATCTTTGGGAGCCAAGTGAATAAATTAACCGTGTAATCTCGAGTACGGGCTCGTCATGTGCTAATCAACATTTTATTATCTATACAATTGAACTGAGATGATGAGTTACATCGGGAGATATTCTATAGATCAAAGCATACCATTTCTACCACGATGCCTTGGTTACACCCGTAAGCTCTCCTCTTAATGCTTGTAGACGCACTTGGTACTAAGGTCCAACATCAGTAAAATTACAAATGTACCCAGCTGAGCTGCCTACTCGACAGAGGCCAAGCTTGGAAATTACACCACGTCCCCTCCCTGTCTCTGTGCATCTGTTCTTCACGCTATTTGGGCGGGTGTACTTGCTGAAGCTATTGAGCTGGAGCTGAGCCTGGTATCGAATTTGAGGAGGCAATGACTGATTGCGAGCAACAAAGAGATATGCTCGACGAGTGATTTCTGTGGCGGCTACGCCCTTGCGAGCGGCAATGTCTCGCAAGACTCGGGCATTCATGACAGTGGTGGTTTAATGGGCAAGTGCGCTTGTCACGTGAAGCGACTGACAAATGCCAGACCATGTCACGAGCTCTGGATACAAGGAGTAAATATGATGTTCATCGTACATTGACCGCAGGACAAAGTACATAAGAGAACTCCAATTAAATAGCACAAACAAATCTAAAAGTGGAATAAGACAAAAAATTCGATCCTAAGCTATGCAAGACGCCAGCAAGCGCAGCGGGTATAAACATGATTCATCCAAGAAGAAGCAGCGCAAGGTTACTTCATGTAGCTGCCATTGAGATAATACAGGCCTAGGTCAGTCGCAGCACCAGATTGAGTCATCAGCTGGTTGTCTGAGTTGACACCCTGCATATCACGCATGTAGCCTGTCACAGAGTTAGCTATTTTTCTTGTAAATCGGCCAACGAGCACTCACCAAATGGCGCGAAGCCAACAATCCAGGGGGTCTTGTGGAACCACTCGGCCATGGCGGTATGGAGAGCCCAGGTCTGGTCCTTACTACATTGTGCACCTCCGTTAAAATTCTGGCAGGCGTACTCGGAAACAATGATGGGCTTCTTGAAGGCGTTGTAGAAATTCGTCTGTTAAATATTAGCAAGATGAAACAAGCTGGTTAGCCGTGTTACATACCACGTATTCTTTGAATGCGTCGGCGCTCACGTCATACCAGTGCAACGCAATAATGTCAATCTTACGACAAAAGATTAGCAAGGTGAAATCAGCGCCAATGAGTCAGAACATACATGACAACCATCGCACGCCTTTATGAAGTCTTTCACCCACTGGATACCACTTGGAGCAGAAGTGGTAGCAGGCGAAACAAGTTTGCATCCCCCGTTGCGAGCGGGTTCCATCACAGCCTTCCAAAGCTTCGCACCATCTTGAGGCGACATGTCGGATTGACCAACTTGGTTGGGCCTGGTGATAAACGGTGAGACCGGTGAGTTAGATAAAGGGAAGAGAACGTACTCGTTTTGTCCAAAGCAAAGCTTGTATTTGCTGCCATCGATATTGTTGGCAAAACTGGTCTTCTGGTTGAATCCCCAGCACATTGGGAAGAACGGATATCCACTCCCTTTGGTAGGATCATTAGGACTCCACGAATAAACCCTGCAAAACATGAGCTACGTAGCGAAATTAATCAAATAAATAGACGTACCCTCCAACGACTTTTGAACCCTTGAACGGTTCCCAGCCGTAATTGCCGTTGGGCCAGGCAAGAATCAGCTTCTTGTTCGGGTCGAGACCAGTGTTTACATATCCACCACCTCCACCTCCCGCAGCTGAAGTGGTTGCAGGAGCCTTCGAGGAGGTAGAGGTTGGAGCAGCAGCAGGCTTGCTCGTGGGGGCCTTGGTAGGGGTGTAGGCTGGAGTAGTGCTCGCAGGGGCCAACGAGGTCGACTTCGGACGGCATCGCTTGGCGCGCTTTGCTGCGCTGCGCTTTCGCTTGGCAATGCTGTCGTGTCCACGAGCGAGATGAGCATGGGGGTCACTGACAAGAGCATTGGTTGGCGTTGCCAGGAGAGCGAGAAGGAAAATCGCAAAAGTTGAAAAAGCCATCATCGGCAAAAGGCGCGACATGGCGGCCATGGCGGAAAATCTATAGGTATCTGGTGCAAAGAGCGTGAGGTCGCAAGACGCGAAAATATACGAGGCAGAGAGAGAGAAAAAACGGTCAAGTTGAAGGCTGAAATAGTCCCGCTCGAGCTTTGATGGAACAAAGAAGCCGACCCCTTGGTCCGTGCGTCACTCTCGGTTGCCAAGCTTCTTCCGAAATGCGGGCTATAAAAAAATCGGTGACCAATTAACCACAGGTTTTTTTTGCCGCCGCAGTGCCGAGGACATATTCTCCACGAGATTTGTACTTGCGAGGTTCTGATGCCGAGAAACCCACCCTTATAAATGTTGTATTAAATGAATATCCCCTACGCCAGGCTCTTGGCCCTGCAGACTATTTTTTGCACACGCCAATCACGTTGCTGTCGTTCCTGAATTTGTGTGTAATATCAACCAAAGACGGCAGCATTTGCAGGGTTGCTGATGCCGAGACTTCCTCATTTAACCTTGCACGTTGTTCAGTGAAACACGCCCCGAATAGGGCTGTTTAGGCGCATGTACACAAAGGGATTCGACGTATCATTCGATATCAGTAGTCCACAAAAAAGTCAAGACAACCAGCATTTGACAAAAGAAGTGGAGGCGAATAAGGCTTGAAGATATGCATGAAAGGAAATGCGACTAAAACACCACAGTAAAACAGAAAACGTAGAAATACAGCAGCACTCAAAAGACGGTCCAACGATAACGAAAAAGAAAACGATTGGTGTAAGTATCGACTCAAGATGGCTTGCTTGAATTCTTCAGTGCCCGACGGCTGACAGAAGAGTTCGAGCTGCTGGCAGAGATAGAACGAGCGTGGGACTTGTGAAACGCCATAGAAGACGACGAGGATGAAGGTTGGGCCTGCAGTTCATCCAGACTACTCAAGCCGGGCGTATCCCCCCGTCGGGGTGAGCGAAACTCTGAGCTTGGCTTGGTACGAAGTCCGGCTGGGGAGCCGAACGTATAGTTGGCCGGCATCGGGGGAAGAGTAGGTAGCGCAGGTACGCTTGGAGGAGTGAGTGGGGAAGGCGATGCCGTGCCCGAGGCAATTGAACTTCGTCGGGATACCCTAAAGCCGGGCGTGGTCGGTGACGGCTGGGGAGATCGTCGGCGAAGGAGAGATGAGATGGGCGTAGAGGTTTGCGCAGCATCTGGGTCAAGTGTCAGGTTGGCCATGGATGGTCGGCGTCGCGCAATCAAGCGCGAGCCGGAAGGGGGTGGTGAGCCTAATTTCCTGGCTGTGTTGTCGTCACCATGGAGAGACTGGAGATAGGCTTCAGACGCATGTAGCAACATATGTTCATAATTCCCACTCACATGTATCGCTGGCATGTCCATAGCCGTGATACTCGCCCGTCGAACGTAGCCGCCACTCTAAGATTTGCCCACGCATAAATGTGCAATTCTATTGTAGAAGAAGCTGGTTAATTACTCACAACTTCTGACCCATACGGTGTGAATCTAGCACCCCTAGATCGCGATGACGCTCCCAAGGAGCGTACTTTTAAACACTCTGGTGCGTCGATCACAATAGCTGGAGACCCGCCAATCGGGAACTCTTTAGGTGGTGGTGACATGCGCGCGTCGACTGGAGACTCCACAGTCGAAGACGAAGAGCTCGACGAGGCGCTGTGCAAGGAGCCGTGTGGCGTCTGGCGGCGAGGAGAGTGGTTGGGAGCGTTTTCATCGAGACCCAGGGAGGCCAAAAGCTCAATAAAAGTAGGGAGCGTGGTCATGTTCGGCAAGACTAGCAGCGACAAACAGATTGGAAGCAGAAGGCTGGGGAAGTCGATGGGACAGGAACGTTGCGGAGAGAGAAACAACACCAATTGCACTCTGAAGAAAAGCCAGGCCGCTGGCTCAGACGCTACTCTCGCAGGGGGCAGGGGCGTGTCTGCAGTCAGACATTGGCCGATGGCACTTTAAAGCGAAAAATCGACCAGGGATGTGTTGTCACGGAAAAGACGTATCCAATGGGGAACGACAAAGTGGGGCGGTCTCCTTTCTGGCCGGATGTAACTAGATACGGTGTGCAGCTATTCACAATCTTTGCCTATTCGTCTGCTGGCATGGTGACCGTCGGACGCAAACCGCAGCTGTTGCCACGTTACTGTTACTCCCATCTGCGTCCAGAAGGCTCGTCCATCAATTGTTACCGAACACACGTCACTTCGTGGTTACTTTGCCGCGTGCCTAGCTCGTGTTCGTCAGGTCCCGACGCTCAGCTCCCCAACCGAACCTGTTCTGCAATCTCCATCAGGGCCTGTCGCTACAGTTTGTATAGCACCCGGTAGTCACTCAGGGATATACAATACGGCTTTGGTAGAACGATCAGCCCAGGGCGCTGGGTTTAATTACTGGCGAAATGTGTGTAGAAATACAGCTTAATTAGGTAGGCGTAGTAGAATCATGTTGAAGCGGAACCAAGACGGATAGTTATCCCAGCAGTGGTTGAGTTTCTCCCCTCGCAGGCTTACCATTTTCCGACAACATATCGTCGTCCGATCGAGTTGTGGCATATAGGACGAAGTGCTGAACCATGAAAAACAGCCCGAAGCTTAAGGAGAGCATGGACAGGCCGCTGTAGCCTAGAGTTAGTTTCTACCGAGGTAAATGTAATATTTGTGCAACGTACAATTTGACAGGGTTGCCGGTGATTGAAGACCAGTCGTTTAGAGCGAATGAATCTATCAAGAGCTGCAAGAGAGATAAAAGTCCCCCTGTAAAATCCTAAGGGGACAGGTTTAATTGGCACATGGATCCGAAGTAATATGAACCTACCAACACCACATTTCCTATACTCCAACCTTCGGTAGATTTCCGCTTAAAATTAGAGCGAGCCTATGGGAACGTTATTAGAGCACATTGCAATTATTCGCGTAACCACGCACCTGTGGAATGTACTTTGCAATGCTAACATATAACTTAAAAGTGCCCAAATGGTATAAGACATCAATAAGTGGTTCCTGGAATAGGATGGTCCTGCCGATATCGACGACAAAGAACACCACCATAAACGCAATTACAGCCCGATTGAAGTGCGATAGACGCTGCCCAGGGCCACGAGGGTAGTAAAAGGTTTGTAACAGAACGATAATCGTCAACACCAGGGCCTGCCAAAAATGGAGTAAGGGATGATTAAGGCTCCAACGTTTGAGACTCCGCTTACATGGATTGCGAACGCGACGTCATTGGGTTGGACGGAGTTGTCGTGTCCGCCGTGCCTCTTTCGATAATCCTCCCGGACGTTCTCGTTGAACAGAAAATTGGTTGCGTAAAACGCGTAGCTGCAACCTTTATTAGTTGACAACACCGAAGATGAACCGGATTTTCAGACCTTGCGAACCCAACGACGTTCAAAGAAACAAAATCAATTGACAACCCTTCCACACTATGTTTCAGTCATTGTCAGAACTCTCGAAGACATATTTTGTGGCGACGGGACGGACCTTTCGCGTCGGGCATTGAGAAAAACTTGGGGATAAAACGAGACCGTCCAGGCGACAAAGTAGGTCCAACCCAGACACTAATTGCTCACTCTGAGTCACTGAAGTCGTATTAGAAGGTTGCAGATTAACGTACATAAGAGATAATCGCTCTCGAAGAGGGTTCCATCGGGATCATCTATCGTTGGTGACGTATATTGCGGAATATGTAGGTTCGCTTCCTCTATTTGTTACCGCGCTTGACTGAGTCCTGTGTCGGAGGGATGAGTCGCCAGAGCTCGCCTCCGTCTCTTGGTGGTGGTCGTCTGCGTGAGAAAGCTCCAAACGACACACAGCTTTAAAGAGCGTTGAATAGCGCGATGGGTACGGCCTAAGACGTGATTATGCCGAATACGAGTAGTAAGGTGGCTTACAGAGCAAGAAACAGCCCAACCTAACTCAATTTGGACTGAGTTGGAGCCCCTCTGCCCAAGGATTTGTTGCGCCACTTGCGCAATCCTCAACCACCAGGCCAGTTTCGCCACATCGGAATGCCATCGGAACGGTAGTCTTGTAGGAAATTGCGAGGTTTCTACCTTGCCCCACCCCTGATTCAGCCGAGGCCATGCCTCAAAAGCGTTATCGCCTCTTTATGTCACGTGCGGCGGTTTATGAATCTATAGAGAAGAAGCTATGTCACGTGCCTTGCTCTGGCGCTTGGTAAGGCATTGCTTTTTTGTTTTTGCCCGCCACCTACCTCCTCCGCCGACAGTCGTGATGGACGCGCAATACGGCATGAACGCAGGTCAAACCCAACCGAGGGGAGAGATGGAGTATCTTTGCGCAGGTCAGTCTGATTTTGCTTCCCGCCTAGGCCTCTCTAGACCAGTTCCTATACCTCTGGTAGACTGCGGCGCGAAGAACGAGATTCGTTCAAGGGAGCCTATCCGCTGCAAGGAATGTGGTCATCGTATCATGTACAAAAAACGCACCACTCGCAGTAAGTACCTCACTCTCACGAGCTATTTGTTCCCTAACAGCTTGCCCAGTTGTTCAATTCGAGGCAAGGTGAATCAACGCGGAACATTTATATACGGTCAAGGGGACCGTCGATCGGGTCGCGTATACCCCAGACTGCGTCAGAAAACTTGTATTGATGCGTCATACAATATATGGACAGCACGTTCTCTGCCGCTGGAACCAGCCACACTTGCCTCACTTGTCTCACCAGTTCCTTCCCTTGACGCGTCGGCCTGATAGTGTAGGTAATCCGCTAATCGATGACCTGTGCATAGTCTTCTGAGGATCCTCCTCAGAATTCTCCCTTACTTTTGCTGCTCATTTCAGGGGAACGGCGCCTCGTGCAGATGCTTCTACGTTCCGACGAATGGTACACGAACTAGACTCCCAGTCGACATATTCATTGAACTTCCAGGCGCGGTGTGATCTATGATTTGGTTTTGTGATGCGAGCGAAATGACCTCCCGATGCTCGCCTTTCGACAACTGCATCGGAGGGGCGGGGCCGGACGCAGTTCTTCAACTAACGTTACTTTGGTAAATTCGCCAACACCTACACGTTGACAGCATGGAATCGAGTTCGAATGTCGTTAATCTCACGTACTGAAACTCTTGATGGAAAGATTACACGCTTAAATGCCCTATGTTGATATTAAGGTCCGAACCAATAGGCTTCACTTCTCAGTCAATTCACCAAGTTGAATCATATTGAGGATCATGAGCGTCCAGCGGTGCTCCAAATTAATGGTTACAGCGTATTATCGCGTGGGAGGTGGTATAACGTGGTATCATGCACCAACAACGTCGAGCGAGCGACGAGATGAATATAACGAGTTCCTACCAATATCCCTTCTCTCTTCTCCAGATTTGCAAGAAGAGAGTTACCACTAGCTCATCAAAGATAGCGAATCCTCCTGAAGTCATCGTCAAGGTTTGGGAAGCATGAATCCACTTGCCCACTGTTGAAGTGAAACGGTTGTCAGCAGGGGCGGCGCGCGATGATTGTAACTTACCAACTCGTCGCCACGAATCTACACACACGAAGTCTAGCTCATGAAGTCCAACGTCGCTTCCTTTCTTCCATTTGTACTCATTTCCCTTGTTGGACTTGAACCTACGTGAGCTGAAAGTCTGAGTTAGCTGCTGTCAATCGATACTCGAAGTAGACACGGGGCACACCGGCTAGTAGCCTTCTTCCTCCTGCTCAACGATTCTGTGTTCACCTGCCGTTCTCCAAAGTATACGGTACCATGGCGCTCGGAGTTGGGGTACCATTCAACACGACCTGCCTCTTCAAACCGCCCCGTATGGTGGTTGAAACGAAAGAAATATGTGACGAATAGCATATCTCCTGGTAGTGTTTCAAACTACGAAGAAGACGTTGATATACCATAGCTGAGGGATTATTGGCTACGCACAGTGAATTCTTTGACTTCTTTTGAGTCTCGGTTGGAGTACAGGTCAGAGTTTCGAAGATCCTCTGGGTTGGGCCATACCCTACAAGAGGGCTTAAGAGGCATGCCGTGGCCAGTGAGCATTGGGAGTGCTCACCATTTCAGTACGAGGTCACCAGAGCTCATGTTCAGTTCAGCCGAAGGAGGAGGGATAATGGAGGGATCAAGTCTGTGTCCCGGCCACAGCGCATTTAAGGCTATACGTCCCATCCCATAATCACGATTTCGGTTCATGATCCTTCGACGATGGGAGCGTCATGCGGGGCTTTAACCCAGTTATTTTCTTCGTAGGGGAAGATGGGAAGCTAGAAATCTCCACATCGTGAACGGGAGGGCTGAGCCGATTGACTGGGACAGCGCGCACAAAGATGGTAGATAGAAAAGCCACTTGGCAAGCAGCAAACAACCAACATCAATCTTATGGACACCTGGTTGGGGGGTCCTCAATCGGAATATGCCGCGACATATCCTGGGTTGAGTTGCAAACCCAAAACACATCCATGTCCAGGGTCAGCGAGATCAAGGCTATAGTCCTGGCACGCGAGAATGAGCCTATAGGATGAGTGTATGCGCCCTGGCAAAACGCGAGCCCGCGCCAGCAGCTCCCGATGAATATTATTTCAGCCACGGCTGTTTCGCCGGAGATCCACGAGTGTCAAACCCCAAGTCACCCGGCGCCTAGGGCCAAGGTTTTTCATTTGGAAAGCATAAAGACGTCGACATCAACGGTCGAGACAAAGAAGCAATCCCAGACGTTGCTCCAGATCAGGCTCGCTTGAGGCGATTTATTCTAAGACTTTCCTTGGGAGGCAACGGACTGTGCGCACCGTGTCGAAATGCCTAGGAACAGGGAAACGACGAGTTATGCCTGACACAGCCAGAGACAGACAAGTTATCCATTACGCCGCGAGCCAAAAACAAATTGGTCAAGAATAAACAAAGAATAGAATTAGTCTTGGATGATGTCAATAGCAGGTCCTGACAGAAGGAGCTGGGGTCCTTGGGGGTGCCGGGGGGCGCCACCATTCTTAGAGGTCACGAAAGCGCGACGACTTTTCTCCTAACCACGTCGTCAACCCACTTGGTTCACTGTTCGCAACTGTTCACTTAAACTTTCTACGCGTCGGTATCTTTCTTTTATGGCTGTTATTCCGCCGTACTTATTTCTGCTTTACTAGCAATTCGCTCACCATGTCCGCTGTCGTACCCGCTCCACCACCAGTCAACGCCATTCCCGCTACTAATGGTGTCACGAGCGAAGCACCTGCAACCACCAACAATGCCGGCACTGCAGATGACGCGACTACCGCCTCCGCTGGTCAAAAACCTAACAGCGCCCCTGAGGAAATCGGACACAAGGTATACGCGTCTCCAACCTTGATTTACGCGTTTTACTTTTCGCAACAATATTGCGCCACATCTCCCAATAGCCATGCGTAGGAAACCAGCTTTGCTGACGCGTATTTTCCGTTGTGTGCCATATTCAGGTGTTTGCCGGCAACCTTGCCTATGCCACCACCGATGAAGGTCTTAAAACGTTTTTCGGCGCATTTACCGATGATATGTGAGCGATGCATAAAATCAGCTAGCATACATTCGCTGATCTTACTCATACGACCTTGTTTTTTCAGAATCTCCAGTGAAGTCATTCATCGGGGATCTCGCCCAGCTGGCTATGGGTTCGTTACTTTCAAGACCCCCGAGGCCGCACAAAAGGCGGCTTCTGAGCTCAATGACAAAGAGCTAGATGGGCGCCCAGTTATCGTCGAGCTTGCGAAACCGAGCGCGGAGAAGGAGAAAGAGCGCAACGAGCGGCGTGCCAAGCGACGTACCACCGGTCGCCGCAATGCCAAAGCCCCTCCTGGCGAGGTTACCGAGGCTGAAGCCGAGGGTCAACCCGAGCAAAGCGCTATTCAGAAGGCCGAGAACGCCGTCGAGGGTGCCGTGGCGGCGGTGGGAGATGCGCTCAAGCCTAAGAAAAAGAAGAAAACCAATGTGAGTAGCTGATCTATGTTCCGAAGAGTCGTTTCTGACTTGAATTCTGTGTAGCGGAAGTCGAAGGCTAAGAAGGCTGCCGCAGCTGGTGAACCTACCCCCGGAGATGATAATCAGGGCGAAGCATCAGCTGCTGGTGAACCAGCTACGGCCACTGAAGCTGCTCCCAAGGCAAGTCACCTCGTTGGGGTGGTGTGTCAGTTGTGCTTAGCGGCGCTCCCGCATACAGAAAACCAAAAAACCCAGGGCACCTAGGCCTCCTCGTGCCCCCCGCGCAGTTGGCGAGGAGCCTGAAGGTTCTCCAAGCAAGAACATGTTGTTCGTTGCAAACCTTGCGTTCTCCATCGATGATGCTCGCTTGAAGCGTACGTGGTTTTCGGCTCAGTCATTTGGCTTGTTAGACTTATCATATGCCATAGAAATCTTCACCGACGCAGGCGTGAATGTTGTTTCTGCTCGCGTTGTCCAGCGCCGTTGGGGGATGCGTCGTTCCAAGGGATTCGGGTTTGTTGATGTAGGTAATGAGGAGGAGCAGAAGAAGGCATTGGCCTACTTCGCTCCCGTCGAAGGCCCAGAGGGCACATCAACTGGCAAAGAGGTCGAGGGTCGCCAAATTGCGGTCAAGGTTGCAGTAGATGCACCCAAGAAGGAGCTCGGGGAGACGGATGCTGATGCCGCTGCGAGCGCTGCCCAAAAGAGCGACACCTCTCCTGATGCTACCGTAGTCGCCCACTGATTAGACATGTAGTCGTTTCCTGCATTGTTGCCCATGATGCTAGACGGCTTGTTCGGTTTTTATTTTGATGAATGGGATGTCTGTCATGCGACTTAATATTTAACTCGGAAATAAAATAATTTCAACGGTACTAGATTCGGAGATTTTAGGGATTAGATAATCCAGTGTAAGCTGCACCCAACTACGACTGGGATAGGAGATCTATGTCCTCACTTCCTACCATATGCTGGTATGTTCGAACGCGATATTCGTTTAGATGTGTTGAGTAAATGAGTGTATGTAGAGCGACAATGCCTGCGCGTGCAGTTCGATTTCGTATATCTCCAACCCAACGTCGCTCATTGGTCTCGTCCCTCTTCGCTCTCACGTTCGTTGGTTCTGTCGCTACGGTTGCAGCGTCTAGCTTGCCATGCCCAGCCAGAAGCACTAGAATGCGTCTCGCTGACTCGATGGAGGTGACAAACGACGCTCGTCCCCGAGGTCTAACAGTAGAGAGGCGACAAAGACGATGGATCGAAGAGCGGCCACCTGGTACTTAGCTACTATTTTTGTACGCCAGGTAAGTATATGCAATCATTGTTTCGCTATTTTATGCCAACTTGTTCCATTGCAGACGGATACGTTGTAGTAAAAAGATCGTGGTACATCTACATTGCCACTGGATTAATACAATCTGATATCAAATTGTCCTATGGAGCAACTATGGGCTGTTTCCATTATTTTGCTCGCGCCTACGTCTCTCTTGTTGCTCTTGTTCTTCGTGAGAGCCTCTGTTGAGCAATGAGGTTGAGATTAAACGGTGGACTTAGTTCTGAAGACTAGGCTTACGGGAGCGGGTTTTCCTCGATAGGCAGGCAGCACAGATAGGTAAAGAACGAGAGAACCGCTTGGCCAATGAATACCGATTTCAGAGCCTTTTGATATGATTGTATCGCTACCTCACGAAGAGGTTCTTCTAGGGTAGCGATAATGGCTGTTGAATGTCTGTCAAGTTAATCATTAACAATCACCGCATTTGTAGTTCTAGGTGCGCCTGTTCACCTAATACGTTGGATGATCTGCGTACGAGGGAGGATACTTATTATACATAAACAACATTGCGCGTATTGCATACCTCTTCTGAACCTGGCCCGGTTATTCCTTTCCTTAGAGAACTTACAAGGATAGCTTGCACTAGTGCCCCGCTTAAACTCACTCCAAGAACTTGACCGGTAGTTCGGAACAAGTACGATACTTGGGAGGAAGGAATCATTAGACTGTTGGGGGCATCGAAATTACAATAACTCACTGCCTGTTGCAACGGCATAGTCCTTTTTCTCCACGCTCGCAATGAGGGCCTGCTGGCATGTGAGATAATGCCGACAATCGCGGCGAAGTACTCACGATAAGTGTAGAAGTAATCAAGGCGCTTCCTCCAAATCCACCGAACACGATGTCGCCCCAGAGATGGTATTCGGATGTATTGTCATTCCAGGTGGAAATTAACGCGCTGGACACTACCATGCTAAAAGCCGATGCTAATGTTAGATAGTAAAGCTTGCCAGTTTTTCGCATCATCCTACATAGAAGTAAGTAGTTGAATGAGAATTTCGATGTTTGCAACAAGCCGGACGGTACGTACCATCCTGCAAAAACACTTCCAGACGACACTGCAATCTAATCGTATCCATTCAATTAGTTCTAGCAAGCGTCGCGAGTTTTTTACACGAACCGCGTTGGGTAACAGGTGGAGACCTAAGGAGATAGGGAGGACATAAGATTAATCCAACCTACAAGCTTATTTTCAACATACCCGAATCAGCAGCAGACTTCAGTCGTACAGCTGAAAAATACAATGGAACATTATAGAGCTAGCGAGTACATATTAGCATCTCATCCTGCGTATAGGAGGGTAGCACACACCATCGAAAACGCAACAGCACTTGTAAGACTAAACCGGGGGATAAGCGTGTACTTAAATCATAACGTAGTAACTGAGGATGCTCACAAATTTGACAAAGCAACTGCTGAAGGTGTCCTTTGAGCAAGTAGACGCAACGGCATTACCGGTTCAGGGGCCCATCGTGCTTCAGCATAGACGAATGCGATAACGAAGACACCACTGGCACAGAGCAACCCGATCACAAGCCCACTATTCCACGGAAGGTCTTCACTGGTTTTGAGGGACAGTCCAAGGAGAAGGCTGCCAACTGAGACAACCAATGTAAAGGATCCAGCATAATCAATTCGCGCGAGTTTCTGACGGGTCGTTTGTTTAGAGTCGGGCAGTTTAATGTTCACCTTCAGTATAATAACGATGGCAGACAAAACCAGGATTGGTATCTAGAATAAGCGATTGTCAGTTGGAGCACTTCTTAGTATGCAAGTAGCAAACCTGGATAAGAAAAGCAGCGCGCCTGATTACCGACGGATTAACGACAAGATAATCAAAAATCTAGTGTTTGTGCATACCATCCGATTGTATCATTAATCCACCCGCCTAGCGGCCCGCCAATGCCAGCTCCGAGCCCAAACAGGCTGAAAGGGACGGGATTCGGTTTGAAGTGATCAAAGTTGAGGTTTCTGGACGTACATATTAGCAAGGCCTTGATATAATCCCCGTTCTTTCCTATATTAAAATTAACTTAAGAGCGGGCCGAGTCTAGGTGAGTCGGGACATACAACGGAATAAGATCTGTTATTGAAATGCTTGACACTATACAAACGTGTGGTCAATACAGGTTCATCCCATAGAGAGGTTCTGTAGTGCTGACCTGTCATTACACTAAATACAAAAGGTTAGCGAGCATTTAATTTATCGGTGCCATTTTGCTCACCCTCCACCTCCCATTCCAGCGACTGCCCGCGCAAAAATCAAGAACTCCATAGATCTGGCAAGCCCACAAAGAAGAGTACCAATGCCTGTTGTAAACCGTCAGAAATGTATATTAACCAAGGCGTAAGATAGCACACCAAATAAGGAAAGTGCCAGTAGCATAGCTCCTTTGCGGCCCAAGATGTCGCTCAGTCGACCATAGAGTGGAGTAAAACAACAAACGCTGAGTAAATACGAAGTTCCAAGGTATGATGCTTGGTGTGATTTTTGGAAGTAAGAACCGATGGGCGATAAAAGTGTTGCAACAATCGTCGTGTCCAAGGCGCCAAGAAACACAGCAGACCATAAGCCCGTAAGCACCCACAAAAGATCCGTCCGAGAAGGGTGGTTAATGTCACTAGGTTTCGGAAGGGATGGAGTTGAAGTTCCAGACGAACTAGCAGTCCCGTATTCGCGAACTACATCATTCTGGTTTACTGTTGCCAGCAAAGTTTGCCTTTCGTCTGTATTCGTCGACATTTCGTCGGCCCTGATGACACAAGGCCCAATAATTAAGTATAAGTACCCATATGAGCTGGAACAATCTCTACTTACACTGTTGTGGGAAACCGAAAGCCACTACAACGTGCTGACTCATTGGGGCTAGTCTTTATAGCAAAAATAGTTGCCGGTGCCCGATCGATCAAAAAGGCTGTCACTCCGCGCGCAATCTTATCTTATCTTATCTATTTATTCACTACTAATTTTATTTTGAGCGTATTCATGGTTTCAGGCTGACCGAATCAGGGCCACTGCACATCTGTTAGAACGGCCATCCCATCTTCTCCCCGAAGTTCCAGTGTACGGCCTTGACAATTGTGTACTCCTTGAGAGCATAACTTCCAAGCTCCCTACCAATTCCGCTCTGCTTGTATCCACCTAGAGTTACCAATCGGTTATGCTATTCGTTCGATGTATTCCCAATAGTTTTCCCACTCACCAAATGGTACGTTGTTGTGAAGGATATTGTATTGGTTTACCCAAACAGTTCCGGCGTTCAGCGCATTGACCACACGATGGATCTGGCTAGCGTCGTCTAGAAGAAATATGTTTGTTATACGCCTCTACCAGTCCTAACCTGGCTCACTTGAGTGTAGTCCCGCGCCTAGCCCATACGAGGTGTCATTGGCAAGGGCGATCACCTCTTCTTCTGTCTCAAACTTGGCAACGCTTAACACTGGGCCGAAGATCTCTTCCTGGACAATCTTCATCTTGGACGTTGTGTCGGCAAAAACTGGGAGCTCTATTTAGATCACAGGCTAAGCTGCATCAAATCATACTCACTAGTTGGGCGGACGAAGTATCCCTTATTCGTCCATTTCTCAGCACCGTAGACTACACGGGCTCCTTCTGATTTGCCGCTTTCAATGTAGGACCAAACTTTGTCACGCTGAGCTTGTGACACCTGGAGTGAAGTTAAATCAGCACTGGGACATCCAAGTCAATCCGAAAAACACGCATACAATAGGGCCACCCGAAACGCCCTCCTTGAACCCGTCACCAGTAACTTTCTCGAACTCGGCCGCGTTCTTAGCGAGAAGTTCAAGGAATTTTTCGTAAATGGATGAATGAACAAAGACGCTGTGTAGCCCAAATAGTTAAGACCGCCACGTGTGGCTCAGTCATCCGGCTTTAACTCACCGAGAGCCTGCTGTGCAATCTTGTCCTTGATTGTAGAAGATACCCAAGCAAGCCCAATTCGCCGCTACATATATTCAATAATATTTAGCCAAGGCGTTTAGGTACGTTGTTAGATCTGCATACCTTGCTGTAAATCTGCACTCGGGAACACTATGTTCGGGGATTTTCCGCCTAGCTCGAGAGTTACTTTCTTCAGATTTGACGCTGCGGCAGCTTGCATGATTTTGCGCCCGGTAACAGTAGAACCTGTAAAAGCAATCTAGGATATGTTTACGATGTTGCCTGTATGCAAGATAATTATGTGGACATACTTTGTCGACATCATGGTGCTCAGCTAGGGTTGCCCCGCCGACAGGACCTAATGACGGAACACAGTTGAGAACGCCCGGGGGAAAGCTGCAACGATATTGAGTAGTGAGACTAAATAGAAAGTCAGATATAAACGCACCCCGCCTCGACTATCAACTCGCACAGTTTCTATGAACAATCCATATCAGATAAGTGACTCTGCATGGTCGTTTGAAGCAGGCTTACCAGCGCGGTGAGTGGAGTAAGCTCGCTAGGTTTCATCACTATAGTGCATCCACAAGCAAGAGCAGGAGCGGTTTTCCAGGCCCACATCATAATCGGGTAATTCCAAGGGATGCTAGTAGTTCCTGGTTGAGCCCTCGCTGGTCCTCGCCGGAACCAAAATCACCCACATCTGACCGCATACGCCTACAGGTTCATGTCGAGTATACGCCATCTTTGTGTCGTCGTTAACCTCGATGGTCTAAAATAGACATTAGTGTGCGCATGAATATCCGGTGGTTGAAAGCATTGCCTGTCCGTGATTTTTATCCGCCCAACCAGCATAATAGCGCAGGCATCCAACACTCTCCATGATGTCGCCTTCCAAAGCTACGCCAACAGGCTTGCCATTGTCCAAAGCCTCTAATTCTGCTAGTAACTTTGGGGACGGATTAAGATCAGTGGTGAATGTCAATTACCCGAAAGAAACATGTAAATGGACGAACTTGGGCATCACGTTCCATAAGGTCGGCAAGTTTGTAGATAAGGGCAGCTCTTTTTGTCCCTGGAACATGCTTTCCCCAGGTAGTGTTAAATGCATCACGAGCCGCCTTAACAGCCAGATCGATATCCTTCGCAGACGCTATGGCCGGTCATTTCACATATATTACATTAAGCTGGTATATCCTTTCATACCTGCCTGCACGGTACAGATTACTTCCTCTGTACTTGGGTTGATAGTCCTGCGGTGTTAAATCCATAACTCAGACCTCGGAACTACAGTTAGGGGTTCAATTAAACTTACTCGATGGTATCGCCTGTAACACTTGGGACAAACTGGTTGTTGATGAATAGACCGGTGGGGACAGTTAGTTTTTTCCCCGACGGGAGAGGAAGAGTTGCGATTAGTGAAGGCGCAGACATAGTTCGAGAATGATTTTGAGTAGAAGCGCGTCGCTGTTTCCCGTACCCACAAAGACGAGCTGGGAGGGAAAGGTGGAATGAAAGTTCTATGAGGATACCGAATCTTATATAGGCTGAAGACACCTCTCATGACTACTTTCATCACAGATCCAGCCTTGGGAGAATGAGGTCATTACGTTGATCGACCAAGATAACGAAGCGGTAGCCGGCACCCAGAGTACAAGTTTGCAAGTGGGCGTAGTAATGTTTACCATACAAGTGCTGTGATTCTGCGCCTAGATCCAAGAAGCCTCGCGTAGATATGCCACCTGACAGCTTGTGTAAGGGCAATATGACTCTTTAAGTATTTGACAGGTTCAAAGCTCATATGGTCATTCACAAGGACTGGACAAGGATGAACGAAAATGGAAATTCGTCATCCGCACGTGACTGCCTTGGTGCCTTAATGGCACTCCAACCAGCCACGGTCGCCCGGATCTCGCGACGTTACTGGCCACAACTTTTTGCCAGTTCCAAGCCAATAGGCTTTCACCTCTCAGCTAAAACTATGGATGAAAACGTTAAGAGCGAGGAACAGTTGCGGTCCGAGCAACGAACAGCTCTTCTACGGGTGCGTGCGCTACTCGCTCAGGCGCAAGGAGATGCGGGGTGGGATGCGGCATGGCTAGTTATAC
Organism: Ceratobasidium sp. 428; assembly: GCA_019623705.1. Lineage (NCBI taxonomy): Eukaryota > Fungi > Basidiomycota > Agaricomycetes > Cantharellales > Ceratobasidiaceae > Ceratobasidium > Ceratobasidium sp. 428. Next base: position 3,046 of record WSTJ01000277.1, on the reverse strand, counting down.
ACTTCCATAGGTTAATTCCACTGCTTATATCTATGTAGGAAGGAAGGTGCAACACCTTGGGATGCTGGGAGGTCCCAGCCGGCGCTACAGCAGGTTTTCGAGACGAGCATAAGCGACGGACTAGGCATCGCAAAATCCGGGAAAGCTCTTGTTCCTGGGTGTGGCCGAGTAGGTTTCTCCCGCTGGTTGTTCTGTCGAGTAATAGTAAGATCTAATATCTAACTTCAGGGATACGATGCGATTTATATAGCGTCACATGGGTATGAGGTACTTGGCGCAGATCTCTCTCCTGCCGCAATCAACGAGGCCAAAGCGTGAGCCTTTCTCGTATACCACAAAATCTCAACTGAATTTCATAAAAGTTTTCTCGCGTCGCAACCAGATGCTGCGAACCTAAAGATCGATTTTCAAGTATCCGGCTTCTTTCAAGGCTCTGCTTTGGAGGGCCAAGTGTTTGATATTGTCTACGACTATACGTGAGTAACCGTCGTTTGTTAGAAGGTTAGAGAGGCTAAATGCGCAACAGCTTCTTCTGTGCCATCCCTCCGAGCATGAGAGAATCATGGGGACGTCGTATGGCTGCGATTGTCAAACCAGGGGGCCATCTCGTCACTCTGATGTATCCGATCGACCCAGCTCGTGCGCGAGATGACGGGCCACCATTCCCTGTTGATGTTGAAGCATACACTCTGGCTCTCGGAAATTCTTGGGACAAGTTGCTTGATATAGTCCCTAGCGCCAGTCAAGCTAGCCACCAGGGACGAGAAAGGCTGGGTGTATGGCGTAGAAAAGACACCTAGGCCAACTCTTGCTTTGAGGTGTCACTCATATCGCCCATGTAGCCACCAGGATACAATTGTTGAATTTGCATGCACAGTGATGTTGAATATCCATTACACTCGCGGCGTGTCAAGGCCCAGAACAGGTCATCTAACGAGGAAGAAAAGCGCATACATACTACAATAGCGGCTGTAGCGTAGCTACTCCAGTGTGACCTTCATTATTTGTATCGGTGAACTTGCCCTCGGATTACATAGCTTTAGTAAATGTATGCGTTTGAATCCGGTATACTTTCACGTTTCCAAGATGGTCGTTGTATTGCAAACTGCTACACTAGTACAGAGCTCGGTATGGAAAACATAGACTAAATGACATTTTGCTTCAATGTTTCACGTACGCTCCTAACACATTAGAGCTTCGTCTTGAGTTTTGCCTAGTGGAAAGAGTAAGCCTGTGGCTCCAACGGGATCTGCTGGCATACTCACATTGACTGCGTCCATGTATTCGGTAGTGGTTACCCAATGCTCACGAGTCATTCTACGATGTAAAAGTCAAACGCGGGTACCATGTCTTACGTTGGGCACTCACTGTTTGCCATGAATAGCGAGCGCAAGATCTTTCGTCATAACACCGTCCTTGTCGATCACTTCAACACAGGCCTCCTCGAGCTTTTTAGTGAAGGCTTTGAGTTCCTCATTTCCATCCAATTTTGCGCGGAACGCAAGCCCGCGAGTCCAAGCAAAGATGGAGGCGACAGGGTTTGTTGAGGTCTCCTTTCCTTTTTGGTGCTCGCGCCAGTGACGCGTGACGGTACCTGTTATAAAAGAAATCAATTAACTTCATTATTACGCCAAGTAAACCACAAACTAACCATGTGCAGCCTCAGCTTCGATAGTTCCACCGTCAGGTGTGATGAGTTCCGAGGTCATCTAAATCAGAAAGTTAGTAGGTACAGACATAAGCAATACGGGTTAACAGACCATCCCAAGAGAGCCGAAACCTTGCGCTAGAATATCGGACTATGGACAAGGAGTAAGGCAACCACCGGATCTTGGCAGTATAGCTTGTGCTTACCTGGACATCCCCGTCGTAATTCTTACACGCCCACACGAATCCACCTGAAGACTTGATTGCCTGGGCGACCATATCGTCAATCTAGGTTCAAATATGTTAGTTACAAAGAATTTCCAAAGATTTACAAGAACGAACCAGGCGGTGTTCGTACCACAGGCCCGCGGCTTCAAACTCTTTTTGATATGTCTTTTCGTAAATTTCTTGGAAAATGTCCTTGAAGCGGCCGTCGTACTTCTTGAGGATAGTGTTTTTTGTAGACATGTACTACAAACGAGTGTTTGGATACAGCTAAAAGTGGATTTGTATTGGACGTACCAGGGGCATCTTCTTGTCCAGAGCCATCTTAAAAGAGGCGTGCGCAAATCCTTCAATAGACTAAATGCGTAGTGATTAGCAAATTACGATTAAGCGGTTTAAATTCAATACCTCATCGGTATTGTACATGGCTAAGGCGATACCGGGGCCGTCAAAGTCGAACACATTCATGGTGGATGGCTTTCCGCCGTCCTGTGGGGTATAAACGAGCTCAAGCTTTCCTGGACCAGGTGCAATAAAGTCTGTCGATCTATACTGTAACCCATTGTGTAAATCAGTATTTAAATCGGGGCTATAGGTAGTCTTACCTGGTCTCCAAACGCATGGCGTCCAATGACTATAGGCTTCACCCAGCCCGGAACGGGTTTAGGAATGCGTTCTAGGATGATGGGCTCTCGAAATACGGTGCCGTTGAGCAAGTTACGGATCTGAGACATAGTGAGTATTTGAAACTACGATGCCTACGAATTACAACTGTAGCTCACCGTGCCATTCGGGGACCTCCACATATGCTTCAACGTGAATTCTTTGAGACAAATCCTCAATTAGCCACCAATAGATCAAACATAACATGTCGTTCATACCCCGCACTCTTGCCTCATCGGGAGTGATCGTGGCGCACTACGAGCAACTTTAGTGGCATCACACGACACAAAGAAACTACCCGCACCTTGATCCCGACGTTGTACTTGGCAATCGCCATGGCGGAATCAACCGTGACCTGGTCATTTGTCTAACGAACGATTAGCCCACGAGGCGCAGGTCCTGTTTGGAGAAACCATACCGCATCACGATTCTCCATGCCGAGGTCATAGTACTTGATATCGACATCCAAGTAAGGCAAGATTAACTAGGGCGGAGACAAATAAATCAGCGA
>WSTJ01000276.1:0-31037 GCA_019623705.1 Ceratobasidium sp. 428 | reverse complement strand
TCCGGACAAAGCCGGTTACCCTATATGACTTCGGGGGAGCTTCGGATCAGGTAACGCCAATCAATATGAGCGAGAGGGCGCGGACAGGGGCGTGTTCGAAGTATGACGAGTGCGACGATTGCGTATATTGCAAGAACGAGCGAGCCGTGGGAGGGTATGTGCCAAAGGGGTATCTTGGGTACGCGTGATTGGAGGATAATTGCATTGCAGTTTTTAATAATTTGTACCATAATATTTATACCTTTTGGTGGAGACTTTGACTGATATTATCTCCGCATGTAACTTAGCCCCTGTATTCATCAATTAACGCACTTTCACGATTTTGATTTACACATATGTACAAAGAACTGAGCCAGTTACGTTGACTGCCTTGGTGTGTAGCTGTATTTGGGATTTTATAGCAACATGAACCCGCCAATCGTGGGTATATGCGGAGCACAACGTGCCATTTGATTGAATGGCTTCAAGACAGTGACACTGGAGTAGGGGGTCTCCCGGGACCGGGTCTCAGGGGGGTTCGCACCGTGTACATACCTCGAGACCTCGTGTATGCATCTCACCCTTTTCCCCTTCTCCAACACTCTCAGTAAGTACCGCCATTCAAGGCCGTAAAGAACTGAAACGCCGCAATCATATCGAATTATGAGTCACTCGGCTATGGGAAGGGAGTCGCGGTTGGAGCCCAGTCACGAGATCGGGGGCTCTTTAGGTGGCCGGTGCGCTAGGAGAGAAACGTCCCAGTAAGTAGGTTCACAGATGATACCCATGGAGCACACCAGAGGAAGTCATGTCTTAATAACTTCGTTGGCTCCTATCACACGAAGAGACCTCCTGCCATTCGCTGTGTTGGATTACGTAATAATGTGGCTAGAATTTGCCTAGATTGCCACATTGGGGAAAATTTTTACCCCCCTCGATCCTATATAAATTAGTGCCCTCGTATGAACTTTACCTTCAGCCACCCAGCACCACAGGAGCTCGCCTAGCAGCATGTACACCATTCAGGACTGCCCGATATGCTACATAGATTTTGATGCTGAACGCAAGCCATACACGACACCATGCGGTAAGAAACATATCTACACGCATAACATAGACCATGCCAGAGCTGATACAAGTCATTCAAGGCCATGTATTTTGTCGTGACTGCCTCCAAGAGGCTCTCATACGGTCGGCTACATGTCCAACCTGCCGCATGCCTTGTTCTTATGGCTGGGTCCATAAGATCATTTGCACGTACGATGACGATCGGCTTGAAGGTCTTGCATGGCGGGACATCCACAGGTCGGTCCGGGTAGGAAGCGGGCATGAACAACGTAAGGCACTTCTGAGGCGTAATCTGGAATCGACCATCGTGAGGGAGCGGCCTGATATGCTCATGGTACGTTCAACCCAAGCATTGAGATTTGGTCTGAAGTGATGGTATAAAATTAATAGACCATAGATATAGCCTTGCACGTTATGAGGCTACTAGTTAAGACAGAGAAAGATAACCATAAGCTTGAAGGTAAACTGGAGGCGGCGCGAAATCTCGAGGAGAATCTGCGCAACGAGATTAGCAGCCTCAAGAGGAGCCTATCGAATGTAGCACATCTAAAGTATGTACTTTCGCCTCCTCTCTTTACCGTTACATCTCAGGCTTCAGTACTAGCCTCGATGACAGGAATTGTGAGCGCTTCAACCAACCATCCGTTATATTTTCATCTTACACCAGACCCCCGTTAGCCAACGTTGCCGCTGCGCGGCCCACTCATTCACTACGAGACGGCACGCCCTCTTTCGCGCGCCTACGGTTCGGAAGTGTCGGCCAAACGGGTCGAGATGAGAGGCGCTCACATCACAATTCAAACTCTTACCGTGAACCAGCTCGGAGCTCTCAAAATATTTCTTTGAGGCTTGAACGGCTGGAAGTGACAGCCACTGAGAACCACTCTAGACAGGGTGAAGCTCAGAGGCAGGTTGTATCATCCGGAGTAAGCCTCATCCTACACCAGCGCATATATACCATCACTAATTACCAATACGTGTGAAGCCTCAGCAACCACAACAAACAGATAGAAGGCCACACAGTGGTTCAAATAGGAGTGTACGTGTTGGGAGCTACGTAGTATCGTAACGTTATGCTAACAGACCCCTTCCGGTGCAGTCTAATTTTGCGGGCCAGAGTAACGCTGCCCATTCTGTCACAGCTCGTGCTCGCCCTCAGTCCATGATCGAATCCAATCTGGTCCATTGGCTTAGCTTTCCTGCTTCTGTGAACTCGTGAAAGAATGGGCTGCATATAGGCTGTGGTGACTATAACTTTGTAGTAAGGTGCCGAGAATACAAATGACGCATGTTGGCTAGCCTGACTAGAAGACTACTCTAAGGACTCATGTAGTTCACGAGAGTAGCCTGAGTATACAGCGATACACAAAACACATTGGCACAACTCCAAACGTTTCACCTTTTCGTTATGAAATTCAAGGGGAGCACCCAGGGATAAAGTTCTGGGCTAGAGATTAGAAGGCTTTTGATGCAAAGAGGGAGCCCGCCTCCCTAGTTTGAAAGCACAGATCCAATTTGGAGGCGCTCACAGAGTACACACGTTCATTAGGGGACATCAAACCTAGTAGGATAAAATAGAGGGTATGGACTTTTTAGCGAGCTTCTACAGGGGACTATCCCGAAGTACTAAGACAAACAGAAGGGACCCCTTCGCATTAAAAGCTTTCAGTCTCCGGCAGAAAATCTTATGTCCTATTCCTTTTGTGCTGTAAAGTACCGTATGTTAGTTACCACTTGGTTGGACAGCGCTTGTGTCTAGTTAGCGCCGAGCGATCAAATTCCTACAGCCCATCACTATTCGAGCCACGACGAACCACCTGTGCCCCCCTATCACCCACTCTCATTCCCCTACCACGCACCGCGAGAAATATCTCCAAGAGCTGCATGGCGCTCATACTACAGGCATGTCCCGTCTGTTTCGAAGATTTTGATGACGAACGTGGTCTGCATAGTATACCGTGTGGCAAGTTTTTTCTACGAAATTCTTAGGGATCACGCAATTTGACCGGCTTTTTAGGTCATACATTCTGCAGGGCATGCCTCAACTCCATGAGGCTAACCCCAAAATGTCCCATTTGTCGCACGTCTTATACATCTAATTCAATTCGAAAGATCTTTTGCGCTTTAGCTCCGGCGGAGTCCAACGAAGAGAAATTGATATGGCAAACAATCCAGCGCTCCTTAGCAGCTCCAAACGGGTACGAACAGCGTAGATTGTTCGCGAGGTGCAACTCCTCGGAGAACCCGCATGAACCAGGTTTGTCTACCGTGCGTATCACGTTCATGCGCTTCCTATGGGCCCAGGGGTTAACCAAGCTAGTAACCTAGAATATCATCACTACAATGGATATGCTACAGATGCTGGTCAGGGTCGAGGAGTTGAATCAACTGTTGAATAGCAAATTGTATACGGCGCGTTTCGTCGAAGCAAGGCTTGGTCAGCGAATCTCGACACTCGAGACACTGTTGAGGGTCAGAACGAGAGAAGCGGAGTAAGTCTTTGCTATGATTTTTGATCTAAATACTTGCGACGCCATGTTTGAACTCTTCGTCTTTGTTTTTGTTTAGCGCCAACTTCCGCGAGATGGAGTGTGAGACGTTTTCAATAATTTCTCATCCTAATCCTTCAGGTCTAATTGTTAGCCTCTTTTAATAGTACTTACGGCGCAAGTCCGGGGGCTCCAGCTGAAGGTTAAGGCATTGAATGACTTGCAGTACCTCGGCGCCATCCCACCCGGACCGGTCCCGAACGCAGGGCAGTCGGCTCAGTCCCTTCAGCAACCGTCCTCTTTAGCACGCGCCAGGGTGATATATGCGGCTGGGTCTGAGTCCGGGTCTGGGCTTGGAGTGACGCCAACGATGGGACAATTGGCGCCGATTTCTAACGAAACGTTTGCCCTAGTAGCAAGGCGGTTACTTTTGAAACAAAGCATGCATCCAGGTTTTTGGGGAGGAGGCTATGTGGGTTTATGGCTCGTACCTTCAGTATGTCACTAGTATTTCTGTCGTGTATCTCTAATCTACGAGCTATATTTCACAGCATTTCGATACAGAAAGCTCTCAGGGGCTATTCCATATCAACCCAATCAAGAAGGTGCGTTGCTCAGATTCTTTGCTCAACCTAAACGGCGTTCACATGTCTTTCCCCAGTGCAAGCCTAATTCAATGTCATTTCAACAGAGTGCATGGACCACTATCGATTTCTTTGTGGTTTTTATATCATTCGTGGGATATTGCATTAGGCTAGCTCTATCTCTTCTCCGATTCGCTCTACTAGTGGTTTTATAGCTATGTTACCGTCTTCCCTGAGTGAGGCTGTTGCAAGTACAAACGAATGTCTTGGCAAATATTGTAGTATATACATCTTTTGCATTCCCAACTCCGTAGTTACTATTCTCTCCGCCGCTCCGTTGTTATGTAATCGCTTATTGTATTGTATCGCATATGTGCGCTCTCTTCTATACGACGAATACCATTCCATTCTACATTCCACAGTGCATACTTTCATCAAAGGCCTTCTACAGTTGTAAGTTCGACACAAAAATCGATAGCCCTTCGCACTTCAATGGAACAGAAAAGACATAGACTAATTAGCTCCCATGGGACTGTATAACTTGCAAAATCTGATTACATGATTTGGAGTGACAATACGGACCACCAAGGTGGAATAGGTGCGCATATACCCATCGAAGAATCGGCGGTAGCAATTTGCCACTGTTATCGGCCATTTACCATAGAGTAGCTTTGAGGTTGCTTTGGAGGTTATGGTATGATTATGAAAACTTGAGTTCATGATCTAATACCACTTACGTTGTGTTAGCGGGCATGCCTGTGACAATGGGTTGGCCGTGTGATTTTAGCGAAGCCGAGAGTGACTCCTGGGGCGCATCTACGTAACTTGACTCATATAGATTCAGAGCGCCAGCTTACCGGAGTTACTTGGCCGTATTTTCCAAGAGCAATAGTCAGGATACTAGCAACATAGGGTGCAGCTGCAGACGTCCCAGAATGAGTAGCCGTCGCGTCGGGGCTTCCTATCCACGCAGAAGTAATATTTACACCGGGAGCCCAGACATCGAGAGCAGCTATAGGAATGGTAGTAAGTCAAGCTGAGTTCTATTCTCACTATGGTTGAATTACACTTACGTCCGTAGTTAGAAAGGGGGTATTTCGCGTTGCTGTCATCAGTGGCGCCAACAGTGTTGGCACCTATCACATGTGCGGGAGATATGGTGGCAGCATCGACGTTGCTGTTTCCGGCCGCGACTACAACGTGAAGGCCAGCGGCTATAGCGTTTTTAACAGCTTCGTCAATCGGCGTGTCGCTAGTGCTACTGCCACCAATAGACATGTTGACGACTAAAAACGACTAGTTAAATATTTTGTAGAACGAAATAATTTTATACTTGCCGGAAGGCTTGTCATTCGCCCTAAACTGAGCCAGAGCATAGTTCACGCCGGACACCATGTCCGACATCGCGCAGCTGCCGTTGTCCGCGCACACTTTGACCGCAATGATAGTTGCCGAAGTGGCGATCCCAAAATCCTGGCCAACAATGGTACCGGCAGTGTCTAATCCGGTTGGTGAGCGAAACACAGATACAGGTAATTTTTCCTGAGCTTACGTGTTCCATGACCATTGCCGTCCACGTCAGAATAGTTTCCAAAGGTGGCTCCCCAGGAGGCACGTCCGCCGAAGCAAGAATGATTAGTATAGATACCGGTATCAATTCCATATACAACCACTCCGGAGCCGCCATTCGATTGAGTAGCAGTTGATTCGGGGCGAGACGCAAGGTCTCTCTTACGAACTTCGTACTCAATTTGATAAACTGTGTCTCTGGTCATGGGTGAACAACGGAACCGTCTGTTCAAAGCAAACCGTACACTCACGCCTCCATATATTCAACGTCTGGCGACCCGCGAACTGAATCGAGTGCAGCTCCCTTTAAAACAGCAGCGTACCCATGGAACAGGTCTGTATTATCCCACTTGCCATATTGTGAATTCATCTCGCATTTCAGGATTTACAGACCACATACCTTATATATAACACTCGCATCATTGCCACTGGTACCTGACAACAGACGGGTAATATGCGAGTCCTTAGACGTATCGGCCTTCAACTTGACGATGTACGAGTCTGTCTTAGCTGGTCCAGCGCGCTTCATGATCGGGATCGCGGTGGGCACAGCAGAAACAAGCGCTGAAAATGCGAAGACAACAGCATAAGCGGAGCCGAACATGTTGACTTAGCCAAGGCCACGCCTGGAAATGCTTTTGGTCGTTTAGGCTCGGAGGATTTATACGATCCAAAACTGAACCCTATCCGTTGTGTCCAAGGAGATTAAAAAAAGCTGCATCAGCAGAAGATGATGGGCAACGCCGAGTGAGCCGAAAATTACCAAGCTTCGTCAGTAAACACCCCAAGTAGAAACGGCAAACTAGAAATGAGCTCTATAGGGGAGAAAGATTGTAAGATAAGCTAGGATATATGAATAGCCCCGGCAAAATGCCTCATGTCCAAGATAGAAGTGGGCTTTTGCTACAGTAAAAAGACCAGGCCATCAGACTGGTATCCACGAGTAGCAGTGTATAACAGAGGCACGTTCGTCAGAAGCAGCGAGGAGCAAATAAGTAGTAGATCCGGAAAATATCATAATCATGAGGAGAGCATGCAGCGGAGCCGGCGAAGCTCTATGTTGATGGCCGAGCAGGAGATCATGACGCAAAGGTCACGTGACCTGAATGGCGACAACTTCCACTTGCACCTGACCACGATCATCTCGTAGCAGCGCCCGACGTTGCGCGTAATATCTTCTTTATTTTTTGCATGCCGACGTCTTTGATCTGCTTGGCTCTAATATACTGATATGGCTCTAATGCTCCGGTGTACACGCCCAACGCTCGCATTGGACTTGACCTTAGCCTACGGCCGAACGTCAACGACCGCGCCGGCCGACCCCCAAGCTCAAGCTCGGGCCCTTGTGCCCCATCTGGCCCCGACCCCCCACACCGGCCCTCAAGCCTGACTTCCTATTTGACTTTCCCGGCCTTGACTTCTGGCCTCCTTGTCCGACTTCAGCCTAAGTGCTAATGCTCAATAAAGGCTATTTTAGCGCTAACCTCCAACTACCGCTCTATTCATGCAAGACGGACCAATCAACTAAAGGTCCCCCTGCGCGCTAGATACGGCCATCCTCGTTCGCCTCCGACCCTTGGCCGACCACTCCTGTTGCTCGGAGCCCGGGCTCACTGCGTCGATCCAGGGTATCGTACCTCCCTCCCGCGATAGCGTCTGCGACTCGGCCTTCCACACACATATACCGCTCCTAGATGGCCGCCCCGCTCTCCGGCGGGGGCGAGTCACACTCGCGGCTCGGGAGATTCGGCCACGTCCGCGTCGACGGCACTTGCGATCCCCACTCTTGCCGCCGGCTAAGCAGTCACCCCTTACAGTAAAACAGCCCACTTCGTTTAACATGTATGCGACCATATATATGCTACTGATATCGAGGAGCTCCGGTCTAGAAAGCTTCATATCTTGCGAAGTTTTAGTAATAGTATACTGTCGCAGCTGCTGGCCCAGGGCACAGCTCTTGAAAATGGAAGGTTGAAGTGTCTTGATGCCTCAAGACCTTCAGGATACAACAGGGCCACACCTAAGTTTTACCTGTAGTTTTTCTTTACTGATGTTTTTGTTTGTTTCATGAGCACTTCACAAATTTCGATATCTGTCTGCCTAAGTGATGGATCTACAACGTGCTATACTATGTATGTAGGCAGGTGAAGGGCTTGCTTGAAAAAAGAACAAAATAAAATACAACCGCACTTCTGTAGAAACTGTTCGTATGTAGAACGTACGAGAATGAGTGAGTCAGGTAATCGAGTCGAGTGTAAATGGGCAGCACTTACGCATATGACTCAAAGTTTTGCAAGGCATAAATCGAGGCTTTGCGACCCCTTTCCTACCTCATCCTTTACTCACACTCACACTGCTCTTTCATAAAAACATTCTATACCTTTGAACATATGTGTGTACACGTGACTGGGGGAAGGCTTGCCAGTGACATTTTCCACCTATACAAAACGAACGTAAAACCTTGCCTCAGCAAGGTAAGTTTTGCGATTTATAACGAATTTGCCTACCGGAATGCCGAAGCTAAACAATCGCAATACCTCGTTATCAGCAGCTAAGCTCTTTTAGGAAGGCATCATAGAACAAACAGCGAAAAACTCGCAGGTAGTCCGCCAGCTAGCCACTACCGGCACTTCGATCGTGTTATGAGCATGTCTGCACAGGCTACTCTGAAAGACTGGAAAGTCGCACGTAAATTACTAGCCGACGCTATTCGATCATATCAGGATGTTTGTGTTACTCTCAGGACCTTCTGTGCCCTAGAGCCACAGGAATCTTGCCTGGCTGACATGCTTACTGCCATCGACTCCGAGCTCGTGTCTCTGGAGGAACACGAAAGTACGTTGCTTCATGAACGAACATTGCTATGCGCTACGAGAAACAAATCTCCCACACTTGTTCATATCAACAGGCTTCCTCTCGATGTCTTGATACGCATCTTCGAATTATCAATCACGTACTGCACCGGAGATAGACGTTTTCGCTGGTCTCGTCTCTCCGACGTTTGCACTAGCTGGAGACGGCTTGTGATCCATACCCCTAACCTATGGTCTCATGCCGATATCGACCCAATAATTTCCCCCAGTCACGTTCAGCTTTTGCTCAGCCGAAGTCAAAATCACGCAATAAGCGTACACATCCATGAAGGCTCCAGGTGTTCTCATGATGATACGGACAGTGTTGATGGCTCTCATGGTCATGATTTTGATGAGCAGCTCGTTCAAATCCTCAAACCCCACATTCACCGAGTCCACGCGCTGGGCATAAAACCAATCACTTGTATCCCAACTAACGGCTTGGCTGTGTTGCGACTATGGCTCGAGCATGGAAATCCAACTCTGTCCAAGTCTCTGTCGTTGCGTCTAACCCACGGTGACTTGTCAGTAATGGACCAAGAGGACGAGGATGAGAATGAGGACGAGGATGGGAGCGAGGACGAGCGTCATCTAGCCGACTCCGAGAATGCAAAGCAAATGTTACAGTCAATCAGCACCATCCGTTTTCACAGCGACCATATCCCATGGAATGGCGCCGTCTATTCCAGCCTCGTCGAGCTACGACTCGAGAATCTTCAAATGCCTATTGGCATATCAGCACAGCAGATTTATGAACTTCTATCATCTAGTCCAATACTCGAAGTCCTCAAGCTTGGGTCTATAGCTGCCAGCTCAGAAAGTGCATGGGTCAACCCCGAGCCAATTGTGCTAACTCGCTTGAAAGTACTTGGTCTCATTCGCATTCGCCCTAGATGTTTGCCAATTCTACTGGCTATGATGACTCTGCCTACCGAGTGTAGCGTTGCTCTACAAGAATGCGAAAACTCGGACGAACTGCAGGAGTTCTTCTCCCGTTCTCGAATAGTCACCTTAGAGTGGCGCAGTTCGAATACCAATAGATTACCGGCTATTCTCTCGTTGTTGCCTCTACTTCCATGCTTGCGGACCCTTGTATTACGGGAACATTATGCGGTCATTGACTTGGAGCCGTTGAAATCTCAGGATTACCCGGTCTTCGACGAACCGAACCTCGTATTGGAGCTAATTCTCCTCCGTTCTACTATTGATCTTGAATTTCTTGAGTACATCGTTTCCAGATTTGGGATCCGGAACCTACGTCTTGAATGTTGTCGAACTAGGCATCGGCTCTTCTTTGGCTTGGGTGCTCCTCCCACTATGTTTGGATTAGGTACTCCTATGATAGAGCCTCCTACAATAGGGCCCCCAACGATAGGACCCCCTATGATGAGACATTCTGTCCCCAACGTATTGTTCGGTGGGCCGGGCCCATCGCTCCCAGGTAACCTTCCCACAGCGGTACCGGAGGGGACCTTGGACGACATCCGAACTTCATTGTTAGAGATACATTCTGGCGTTGAGTGTACTATTTCTGACATAGACTCGACTAAACAATCGCCATTGCGTACGTTTGACTGGGGAAACGCTTGGTTGTAGCTAGCATATAACTCGATGTTGTGATGGCGCAATCCTTAAACATTATCATGATATTTGATACAATGCCCTACGAGTGAGCTTTGTACGGGAGCTGGGGCAGAAAGTAGTGGTAGTCGTCGAAATAATGACCAGCGTATCATTTACACGTCGTTTCAAGTCCACACATAGATTGGGGTTTGTGACACTGAGTTGCACTTCTTCAGCTTGCTTTTCAGCTTAGTCCTGCATTTAATCCTGCTTGGCATCGCTGCATTCGTATCGGCCAGATAGCTAACACGACGCAAACATTATAGCTTTAGGCTGACCAAGATACTTGAGTTTTTATTGGTATCGCCGTCCACTCAGTGTTGCGTCATGCCTCGTGGCCAGGCTAAGATGCTGGATACGAGCGTTGCATCAATCAGGACATTTGCCCGAAGGCCTCTTCGTGTTCTCAACCATCATCTCTAAACAGTGATTAAAGAATAACAAAAATGTACATCGTTCAAGATTGTCCAATATGTTTACAGGATTTCGATTCTGAACGCAAGCCGTACTGCATTCCTTGCGGTGAGTATCTATTTGGTTGCGTCTAGTGTTACTAACAGACCTTATGGAGGTCATGTATTCTGCTACGACTGCCTGAGAACCGCTATTACCCACTCTTCCAACTGCCCCTCTTGTCGTGCGCATTCAACAACCAACATGATTCACAAGGTTATCTGTACCTACCAAGAACAACTGGACGGGACACAGCGCGAAAGCCAGGGCGACACTCTCCTTTGGAAAGCAATGATGGACGCCAGCCGACCGGGTAGCGGATATGAGCAACGGAAGATGCTAGTGAAGGAGGAGTTAGAGCCCGCTATGCGTAACACGGATACGGCCCAGGTGTGTCAACGACCGTCATGAGCGTCATGATCTGGAGCGCCTTTTGACATGATTCGGGGTAGAATTTGAAGCTGGCAATGAACTTGATGGCAATGCTTGTGAGGGCGGAGAAGCTCAATCGTCTGTTGGAGAACAAGTTGGATAAAGCACGAGTGATCGAAGCCAGCTTGTGTGATACCGTTCGAAATCTCGAGGCGAGAACTAGTAGCTCGAGCCGAGGCGATACGAGGTACGACAATCTCTAATATAGCTGGCCTACGAACAGCTGTTGACCAAATTCCAGGGTGCCCGGTCCCAGCAGTTCTAAGAGCCTGGTGCTTCAACCTCCTATTGCCTTCCCGAGCACTAGTAGCGAAACAGCCAATCCATCTTCCGCGGTGCCCTCTATGCGTTCGAATCCGGCAATATTCAGGATTCCGCCACCACCGCCTGCTAGAAGCCTAAGGCCCCCCTCCATTCCCTTCCAGCAGCCTCCTACATTGTATAGTACTCCCCCAGCTAACAGCACCAATCAGCACACCACCCAAAGTGTACGGCCAGTGTCTATGGCGGTTGGGACGTTTTGGCCTGACAGGATACGTTCTAACTCTATGCGCCAATCGGCGTATCCGCCTATCCCTCCTTCTACAGAGTTACAGGCGCTAGTGAGTACCACTAATGAAACTTTTACTAAGTAGCATATAGGGTAACTAACATTGATGTAGGAACTCGAACCCATAGTTGTGAACAGGGGACACGCGGCATGTCGCGGTATGGCACCATTTCGAGCTCGAAGCGTTCGTAACACTGGACAACGTCCTCCAAGACCTGCTCCTCCATACACAGGAGTAGGAGTTTTGCCGAACTTCGAACTGCAAAAGATCAACGCTCCCACGATTGGTAGTTTCTTCCAAGAGATGGGCGCATTCTTTTGGGACGAAAAGGTCGTTGCGCTGTACGGTTTTAGGGCCGAGGCCGAAAACGAGTTGTCGATCAATCGAGGCGAGGTGCTCCGTCTGGGGATGCGTGCAAATCTGGATACCGATTTCGACTGGATGTACTGCAAATCAGAAGGAGGTAAGCATGGTTATGTGCCTAGAAGCTATCTCGCGTACGCGTAATATCTGTTGATTTGACTATACCGAGAACATTACTCTGGGTGTATGTGTATTTATGTATCTATTGACCCAAGCTGTGTGCATTTGCTCATTTCTGTGCCTGAAGTGCTGAAACCAGCTTGTTGTGTATTACGTTACTACAGTCATCAATCATGTAATGAGACATCATCACGTAATGAGACAGTGGAGCTAATAGAATCCACCCAGAGTCTACAAATGTGTACAAAGAATGAAATGAATAGACTCGAGTCAGTTGGCCCCTCCGTGCGCAAACAAGCCAAGCTGTTATCCATTAGCATGACGTCAAGTAATTTGTACACTGTGGAGCAAATCGATTTGCTTTGACAGCTGTCTCATTTCGTGATAGTGTCTCATTACATGATTGATGACTGTACTGTATTTGCCCTGCATTAGCGCCAAGCTGTCCAACTTTGCACAGCCCCCCATCACTGCGCTAACTGCGAGGAACAACCATTGCCCCCTGACGACGCCGATCACATATATCTTCTTGACATGCGTTAGAGAACCTCTCTGGGGCCGACCAGCACCACCATGTTCGTCCTCCAGGATTGCTCCATCTGCTTTGAAGATTTTGATAACGACCGTTGTCCACATAGCATCCCTTGCGGCAAGTCCAGTCTCATTTCCCAATTAATACCGCAAACATCCGAGTTTAACCACCCACTCTAGGCCACGTTTTCTGTCGATCATGCCTCGAGTCTCTCACGTCGAGTCCCAACTGTCCCAACTGCCGCACGACCTTCACAGCTGAATCAATTCGTAAAGTCGTCTGCGCGCAACAGGACCAGAATGAAACGAGCAGCGCGCCAGCACGGACCGAGTCAGAGGGGGAAACGCTGATGTGGCAGGCGATCCAGAGCGCGGTGGAGACTTCAAACGAGTACGAACAACGCAAGTCGCTCGTGAGGAATAACTCGGCTGAGAGCGTGCGCGAGGCGGCGATGTCGGCGGTACGTGTCCCACGTTTATCTTGCCGTGGATGCCGTATTCTAAATGGGGAAATATACCTTGTAGAACCTGATCATTGCGTTGGACGTCCTACGAATGCTGGTTGAGACTGAACGACGAAACCATTCGTTGAAGGATAAAGTAGACACCGCTCGGGCCGTCGAAGAGAGCCTGTGCGACCGGATCTCGATGCTCGAGGCACAGCTGAGCGCCAAGACCGGCGACACGAGGTCAGTGACCTCGTCTCGTTTCTCGCTCTCGTTTCGCACAACCGTCGTCTGACTTTTTTGTCGATTTAGCTCTGGTTCTCACGATCTGCAGTGTGAGAACACCTCTCACTCTAATTTGCTATCAAACCTTTTGCTGATCTCCCCCACGGCTCTAGTGCTCCTTACACAAGTCAAAGCGCTCCAAGCGTCCATTCGGCTAATCAAGACCGATACATCGACAATTGTTCAACACTTGAACACCGAACCGCCGCTATTCCCGGCTCCGCGCATCCAAACTCAACCCCAAACTCCGGTCACACCCGATACGTCTCCGAATCACCTCCATCGCGCCTCGACCGCATCTGCATCTGCACCCACAAGCAGCAGGCCATCTATTTTGCGCAAACCACCATCACAAACATCCAACAACAATAGTCCACCCACTCCAACTGTGAACGTACGCGCTGCCGGACCAAGTTCGAGTGGAGACCAGCTGCCGCAATACGTGCAAGTCGTACAGTCTCCGCAGCAAGAGTATTTTTTGCCCCATGCTCGGACGCCGTCTGGATCAGGTTCGGGGATGATGCCATCGCCGAGGCAGTTGATGTCGCCGCCTGTGACGCCGGCTGCGCCTACGGGAAGGCCGCTATTCGCTATGGCTCCTTCGGTGAGTAGCTCCTGGTCTTTTGGAATGGCAGGGTGTTGATGGGTTGTTGTAGACGCCGAGATGGAGTGCAATGGGGGTGGATGCACCTTTGCCTTCGGTACGTTATATTTATTTCTACTTAGATTTCCAATCTAACAAAGTGCGTTTTGTAGCTTCCCGACCTATCAAGCCCTCGCTCGCCTACCATGCCGGGTACCATCCCGTTCCCAACGCCTCAAATTGGGCCGGTACGTTACCCAACCACTCCCACTTGAACAAATCCACTCACGTTCTTCTAGTCCAAACCGACTCCAACACAATCAAGCGCCTCGAACCCATTCCGCTCGCCCAAACCTCAACCATCAACTATGATCACTTCCCCACCTAGGCCCAGCCCAACTCCTGCTCCTAGCTCTAACACAATCTCGTTCCCGACCCCGACCCCTACTTCTTCTACCAGCCCCGGACTGTTCCCCACTCCCTCTCGAACTCCCGCTCCGGTCCCTACTCGAACTCCCGCCCCAGGCCAGGGTCCACGAACGATCACAACTACACACCCGTTCACGAGTCAATCTCCCAACGAGCTTTCGTTCGGATCTGGGGAGACGTTGCAGCTTTTGCCCGACTCGGATTTAAGCCCTGGAAAAGACTGGGTGTGGTGTCGGACTGCGGAGGGTGCTGTTGGGTATGCGCCGAGGAGTTATTTGAGGGTCGAGTGAAGGTGGGGTGTGGTGTTGGAGGTATCTGGAGGGGGGCGTTTAGAGAGTATGCTGGATCATAAGAAGACTATGAAAGGGTTTTATGTATGCTATTTTGTTGGATTTTTGTGTTTGTGATGGACTTTGCCCAGCTCGGGACTTTTTTAGTTTCTCACTTGCTTTGTATGTGTGTAACTTTGCTTTGCACCGAATGCATCCGCCATAAACCAGAGAACGTCTCATCAATTGGATACATCCTGTCAAAAACCTGTGTCCAAGTCCGTACTGTATGTGCCATGTATAATCGTACAAATGCAGAAAACATTCAAGAAACTGTATGTTCAAAGATCAGAAATCAGAAAAAGCGAAACAGAGATATGTATGGAAAACGTCCTGCGTTGTTTTGGTTTATTCACAATTTCCCACCTCTCCCCATCTCCCAATCATCGTTATACACTTTTTGTAAGTTCAAGCATCCCAAGTAGACCACCACGCACCGCCATCAATCTCCTCATCTTCATCCTCATCGAAAAACTCGAGCTGGACATGTTTCTCAAGCCACGCCCTATCCGACGCGCTCAACCAGTTTCTTCCTCCTCCTCCCACACCTCCACCTGCACCACCTAGCTCATCCTCATCCGGCGCAACGCACACGCGCACAGTCTGAACCGGCACACGGGCTTTCATCCGTCGTTCTACAAATTCACGGATCGTGGTACCTGGTACGCCTGTGCATGTTACGGTTCGGAGTTGGGGGCATATTTTTTGGTCGTCTGTCATCACTGTGTCTAGTGGTAATTCCTCTTCTTCGTCATGGTTGCCGGATGGAGAGAGTGATGATGAAGGGGATGAAGATGATTGTCCAGATTCGTCTTGCTCAGCCATCATACCCAGAACAGCCGGATCCGCATCTCTCGCGTCCAACTTGACAGACGTGAGGTTCGGTAGACCCCGTACGAGCTGGCGGAATGAAGCGGGTGTGCATTCGACCGAGGAGATTTTGAGTGTTGTGAGGCGTGGAAAGACGGCTGATGAGGAGGTGGAAGAGGAGATCGAGTCGAGCGAGGTAGTAGATGACCCCGCTGCAGGAGATGAAAAAGCTGTGTGTGAGTGTATGACGCTTCGGCCTATACTATCTACTCTCGTGATGGGCGGTCGTCCAGCTGCGAGAACTTCAAACACGCGACTCGAGTCGCCTACCGCGTCTGCTAGCGCAAGTGTTTCGAGCGCAGGAGTGCAAAATCGTTTAAGAAGTCCTTCGACGTAGTGTGGGTCAAAGCAGTCCAAAGTGAGAGACCGAAGACCGTCTAGTTGGACTTTTATAGGTGTGTCGGTTGGGGGAGGAAGAGCTGGACCGCTCGCGTTTAATATCAACGTGTGTAGGTTGGGCGAGTTGGTTGTGAGATGCGCGAATTGGGTGAATGTAGGTCGTCGTGAACCTGAATGGAGCGAGAGTTGGAGTCTGTCTAGGGTCATTGGGAGGAACGTGGACCAGTCGACTGGGATGCCGCATAGGACGACGTCTCGTAGGCGTGGTGTCGCGTTTATAGTCGAGCTAGTGCCAAAGAGAGGGATGGGAGTGGGCAAGTCGAGTGGTTCGGGTTCGGACGGATCGAACTCGGGCGGGCCGTACAACCTCAGGACTTCCAACCACGGCGCGCCTATTCCGTCTGTCTTATCAAACGCACGCGAGATCGTCGATACAGCGTCGTACATGACCTCAAACGCCGGGACGACGATCACCAAATGGCGCCACCTCTCCAACTCGTTGACCAACACCTTGAGCACCCTCGACACTTGGTCCGACTCGGCTTTGGTCGAGAAATCGAGGTAGAGATTCAACGGAGCGCGTTTAGATCGTGTTAGGTGGGTACGGAGTTTGGATAAAGGCGGAGGGTCGTTGTCGGATATCACTAGGGTGTTCCACAGCGTTGGAGTAGCTAGCGCGAGCGTGTACCATGTTTTACAGACGAGCGAGACGAGACAAGGCAAATCGTCTTGACCAGACTCGTTCTCGGGCGACGCCGTACCGAGTTCGAATGTATGAGCAAGCACTTCAGACGGAAGGTCGTGGATATGAACCATGGCGAGACAAAAATTTAGTTAATGACAGGGGGCGGTCATATATTGGAGCGTTCAGCTACGTAATACCCACGAGGACACCGAGAGTGAGCTCACCGACCGACACGCCTTGTTATATACCTCGCTCTCGCACAGCATCGCGGG
Organism: Ceratobasidium sp. 428; assembly: GCA_019623705.1. Classification (NCBI taxonomy): domain Eukaryota; kingdom Fungi; phylum Basidiomycota; class Agaricomycetes; order Cantharellales; family Ceratobasidiaceae; genus Ceratobasidium; species Ceratobasidium sp. 428. The sequence continues at coordinate 14,185 of WSTJ01000276.1, read as the reverse complement.
AAATTCGTAATTTCGTATCATCCTCCGCGCGGCTTTGATTCGCGCTGACGTCCGACGCGTCACATTTGCCGTGCGCCGGTTCCTGACACGTAATATCGTAAACTCTGATCAAATTCAATTATTTTTGTCTATTGCCCGAAATTTACACCACCACGTCGAGCCCACATAGCATGAGATAATAATGCTCGGTCCTTATTTCGGCTGATTTTACTCCATCCCTCCAACAACCTGCGCCTCATCCTTCTGATGCGCGCGCTCGACCTCTCGCTGGACCATCTCGATCGACTTGAAGTATTTCACCGTCTTGACGTGCAACTCGGCCGTCGCGTCCTCGTCGCATACGATCAGCGACCACGGGTGCATCTGTAATGCTGATAACGTCCACTGTGGCGTCATGCGTCAGATTTTTGGTTATTTTCGGGGAGACTTCGGAAGATGACTTACGAGATGATTCACGCCCTCCTCTACATCATGCAATGTACCCGATTCCGATCCCATCAAAAAAAATCGTCAAGTTCCATCAGATCGAGCCCTCCATCAACAAAAAAGGAGAGAAGAGGGAGACGTACCGATCGCCTTGCTCAGCGCCAAACTCTTTCTCAACCCAGTAACAACCACCACGACTTCACGCGATTCCAACACGGTCGCTACACCCACTGTGAGAGCCATACGCGGCACTTTGCTCAAGTCGTTGCCAAAGAACCGAGAGTTGGCCAGGATCGTGTCGTACGCGAGCGTTTTGATGCGCGTGCGTGAGGCTAGCGAGGAGCCTGGTGATCGAGTGGGTGTTTCCGAGATCGGACAGGGAGAATGGGATCGGGTAGAATTTTTGTATCGATCATTTCATTTCGGGTAAAACAAAATCGATTTTCCAGTCAGAAAATACACTTTCATTTCGCTTGAGAGGATAGAATGAACGTACCTGGCTCGTTGAACGCAATATGCCCGTCCTCGCCGATCCCGCCCAAGAACAAGTCGATGCCGCCTGCTTGTTTGATTTTCTCTTCGTACGATTTGCATTCTTGGATTAGGTCGGGTGCGTTTCCGTCTAGGATGTGTACATTTTTGGGGTCGATGTCGACTAGCAACGAAAACATTAGTACAATGACGACAAAACGAGTGAGATGAGTAGAATGGTGCCTACCGTGCGTGAAGAACTCTCGGAACCTACCACCCAATACATAAAAGATCAAACTTTGCTCAAACCAATTTGACCAATATGATCAACCCACATAAACGTATGATACGATTCCGGATGATCCTGCGGTAACCCGACGTACTCGTCCATGTTGAACGTCACGACATTCTTGAAACTCAGTTTGCCGGCTTTGACCAGTCCGATGAGGTGTTTGTACGTCGGGATCGGGCTTGAGCCGGTTGGGAGACCCAGCACAAATGGCTTTTCGGCTGTTGGTTTGAAGTCGTTGATTCTAGGGATGAAATGGGTCAGTATGGTGTTAGGAAGATAAATTCTTGCGGTTGATGGAAGTTATTGTTCATTCAAGCCAGAGTCGCCCAGACGACGGTCATGGTATATAGAGTAGATAGGGAAGTTCCGCCTTTTCCACCCCAAGTTCGGAGGGATAGGTCGGAAAGAGAAAAAAACACTGCTTACTTCTGGGCGATGTAGTCTCCAATGTATTGCCCAACGGCCTAAAGACCAGAATAAATTAGATACAATTCGGATAGAGGCTTGCGTTCGCAGAACGTACAGAAGGATCGTCACGGATGATCAGACCTACGGTCCAATGAACGAGTTAGGGGCCAAGGCAACACAAATACTCGCAACAGAGACAGCTTACGCATAGTTAAACGAAGATAATAAAAGAAGCGACCAAAAGACTAGATACGTAGAGATGCGAGGAGATTCAAGCCCAAGTCTCAGAACAGATTCTACAGCCGACGGCCAACAGTCGAGTCAAACCGGCTCCCAAAGTCTTCACACCTCGAACTATATACCCACGCCCACACACGTGGGACCCGACCACATATCCTCATTAGTCTATGCCAGCTCAGAGAACAAGTAAAAAAAGTGTGAAAATCGGATTGATGAACGTGAGAACAGCAGCCGAGCACCCCGGCTGAGAGATTGAGTGATTCGCGAGGATGGGGGGCCATGTGGAACGAGTAACCCGTGCGTCGTCCTTTGCCGATGGTTGAAACGAACTAAGCGGTGGGCATTCTGGAAGTGGCAGAAGGTAGGGTGCGGGAGGATACGGGTGGTGGGATAGTTGTTTGGGTTTGTTGTGATCACGAGCTGGAGCTATTTAAGGTGGAGCTGTGCAGCTCCTAAATGAGGCTATCGAAAATTAACATGATCTTTTTAATTGCAATTGTGCATTGGCTGAGACTTTTCCTCATACGAGAGAGTATTTGGACGTAGCCAGCGGACCGTGTTCTTCTGAATTTCATGTGCTGATGATTTTATCATTTAGGCAGTCGCTTATTTCGGTTCGCTAGATGTTATACAAAAGAGCAAGATTTGAAGGATGTATGCGTGTGACATATAGCATGAGAACTTAGAATATATACAGCTTAACCTCACAATAAACTTACAGAGGGTGCATATCCCGGTATACCATGTGCTTCGGTGGCAATAGCTCTGGCACCTCCGCGTCTATACATGGATGCCAGGCGCTCTGGAAGGTCGATCGGGGCCAATTTAAGATTGCAGCGGAACACTCATGAACGACAAGCAGTACTGCCTCTTCAAGCACCACTAACGCCCCCTCTCTATTTGGATAGACGAACACTGAGGTTGTACAGAGACATGGCAAGATCAGACATCAATGGGGTTAGTCGATCCGTGACGAGCTGGCGATGCAGCCGCCGCCCTAATATTTTCGACTGTCTCCCAGTGTCCCACAGCGCTACAGAAGCTACGATGCATACAGCTCCTTGCCATAAGCACGAGATATTCCCTTGCCGATCCCCAGCTACCACCAACGGGTTACAAGCGCTCACTTTGGTCAGCAGGTGGCTCTTCAGCAGGGAGCGGCAGCTTTTTGAATACAGTATTTATGTAATAGGTAATCTATCGATACGGTTAGATTTTTCGATGGAACCAAGCTCTAAAGATGTGTACAGCTATCATGACGTTTGGCCAAGGGTGGCAAAGGAACCAGAGGGGATGACTTGAACAGATCAGTGACTAGCGCTTGTTATTGCAGCTAAAGGCGTCGTGACGGTCATATAAGGTGTAGCTCCCTTTAAATTAACACAGATGCTCGAAAATGCCAGTGGGTACGTGAGGTTTCAGGACTAAATATCGGGGGTAAAAGAGTATGGAACTATTTGAGGCTTGATCGAGCAGTTTTCCACACAAACAATCTTACAATACCGTATATACAGGTGAAAGCTTATAAATAAAATGCGATTAAGGATCTGGTGTAGGTTCTGGCAGTTTGAGCGCGTCCGTGATGATCCCCACAAATTTAGGAAAAACTTCGTCCGGCATACACTCCGAGAGCGAGTCTTCCCCATAGATATCTTGGAAATATGACCCCAGCTTAAGTATAACAGTGACCACCGCAGGATCAGCGGCCCAACGATTACCGCATGCAGCTAATTTACTCCGCATTTTGGTACCTTTTTTTTCGCAGTGCCGTAGCAAGTTGCCTTTTTTGTCGGCAATACCGCTGAGTTTGTGTTGACTGAGACCGTCCAGTAACTCGTACGCGGCCGGGGTCGCCTTGTCGCCACGAGCGTCGCGGTGCTCAACAGCACACCACAGGATCAACCAGAAGAACGATTCCAAGTCGTCTACGAAGTGATGTTCGTATTGTTGACCAACTTCCATCTCTAATATCCGGGCGGACATAAATGTTGGAGTCCCCTAAGGCAACCCATGTTAGATCAAAGTCACAGGCAACCCATGTCACTTACAGTACGGAAGTCGATACGAGGAGCACCCTTGTTAGTTCCAGCGACGCGACTAAAGCTTGATTTCCCTGGCGAGGTTGTTTCGCGGCCTTTTCCTTTGTCCGAGCTCGGGGCGTTAGCATTCTTATTCAGCCTGCGTCGCTTCGGCCCGCGCTCGTCCAAGTCAAACTCTTCATCATCATCTGAGTCACCAAAAAACGAAACGCCCATCAAATCATACGTCTTGCAAAGGTCGAAGTCGTTCAGCATTCCAGTCGGATCTCGACCTAATCCAGTTAACACCTCCTGGAGCACGCGTTCCGACCTCGCCAAGACTGAATCTTCGTGCTTTACCGTTCGTGGTAACTCCCACTCTCGTTTGCTATATCCTTGCTTTTCCTTTAGCATTAGGACGTTCCCGTCGCTGATGTCTCGATGTAGTAAGCCCATGTTAACTAGGCGCCAGTAGCCTACCGAAGTATGGTTAAAGTACGCACATCGAGTCAATTAGTTATGAGCTTACCGAGAGTCGCATCTAATACTGCCTGAAGAAGCTCGCGCGAGCTTCCTGCTGTGCACAGCGGCGAACCGACTGTTGACATTAGGAGTCGACAAAAAACGCGCGATGTCCGGCGAGCGTACACCGGTGAACAGTCGCCTGGTTGAGCGGTTGCTGTGAAAGAGTAAGCTGGAGGGAACATACGCTAGATAATACAAGAAAACTTACTCTGGTTTGTAGGCTCTACCTTTCTCGTTTCGTTCGAAACGTCGCCCTCCGTCGTCGGATCTTGGCCAACCCATGCTCCATTCTCATCCGGCGTTCTATCTAAACACTTTCCACACGAGTTGACCATTGACCTTCGGCACCCCGGAGAGTTGCATCTCTTGAACACATCGCTGTGCCATACGTACTGTCCCACTCCATATATGCCAACCAGCCGCTTGAGCACCGCCCCCTCCATTGCCTTGTTTGGATCCCTCCACATTAGCTTCAGCACGTAGTCCCGCGTTCCAAGCACCTCGATTTCTTGCTTAACGGGTGTTCCCTCACTCCTTTTCTGAGAGCGTGTTTTGATGCCCCCTTTGGTTTCCTTCAGTTCTTCCGAGACTTCGACACAAATTACCTCTCGCACGCGCAGGGCGATGGTTGCGCGGCCACGTATAGTCTTGCGATGGCACAGTATACGCATCACCTTGAGTCGTCTAGTAGGTGACTTTGATGGTGTGCCTGTTCCGGTGCTGGGTCCAGGCGTGACAGTCGAGGCTTCAGCGGTAGAGTCAGATTCCGGCTCGGGTGGAAACGCGCCAGCAGGCAAATCAATGTAGTACTCCAGGCTTCCGTCGCTTTTGGGCCGTGTCGTAAACGCTATGTCGTATCCAAACGCTTCTTCGTCCAGCAGCATCAATCCAGCAAACGCCTCGCGGAATTCCTTGCGTTGCCTACGCATGTCGATCTTTGTCGAGTAGAGTATCCCACTCCGATCGAACCGTACGAACGTCGCCTCCCACTCGCATATCAGCATCCCGTAAACGTGACGGCGGTGCAGCTGGTTCCCAAACACTGCGCGCGCATACCGCGCAAGCTTTATCGGTCCCTCATTAAATTTGGATGCGTCCTTCTTAACTTCAATCGCCATCCTAACGGTTTCCCAGTGTCGAGTTTCCCCGTCAAACAAAACGATGTCGGGTTTGTTTCCAGTTGTGTCCTCCCAGTGTGCTGGGATGGGTTCCAAATCGACAGGGAGGAAAGCAGATACCGAGCGATTTTGTCCCGCGTTACCGTCAACAGCTTGCTTGATCTGGTTGAGGATCCATACGATGGGCCGGTATAGATCTGGCTCTACCCGGATGCTGGGAAACGTGTAGTCTTCGAGAGCATTCTCGCATCGGTGGAGGACAGTGTCTAGTCTAACTTGATCGACGGTCAAGTAGTTCTTGACGAAGTTGGGGTCGTGGAAAATGGCGCCCTCCAGCTCGGCTCTTAGCATCTCCTCGATTTCCTTCTGCTCGGGGGCTTGGGAAGTCGCGATGGAGGTGGACCCGTCGTCGACGTTGAAGGAGGGGGTGGTCGGGTGAAACTTAGTTCGCAAAGAGGTACGAGAGTCTGCGTGGGTGTAGTTGGAGCTTGCTTTCGAATAACGCCCGCTTCCAGGGCGGGTGGGACTTTCGAATGTGGTGCTAGACTCTGTCGCTTCAAGGCTCGGCGCAGAAAAGACGGGCTCGGTAATCGACTCAGACTTGCGTTTTCTGTTTGTTGACGGATCTGGAAGCGGATCTGTCGCACTGGATCGAGATTTGCGCGGGGGGGCCATGGCGGGATTAGAGACTGGTTGGTGGTTGGCTAGCACCCCACTCACCTCTCTTAGCTCTTATACTACCGCACGGGTGGCAAATTCTTGCGCGTGTTCGAGAAGTCGTCGAGGTCCACTTCAAGTCGAGAGAACGTGGTTTACAAACACGCGTTCATGGCCCAAGCAGTCGAGCAAACATCGACAAGTCTAGGGTCACATCCATGGTTCAGTCCCTAGTAAGTTCACTCTCCGCAAGAAGCATCGCAGTAGTCACATGCCGCCTACCTAATAGATGTATAGAGTTGCCACCGAGCGAAACGGTGCACAAAAGCGAGCGTGGAGTTCAGAAAGACTTGAGCCACGTAAGTTGGAAGGCTTTACCTCCTAAGCGCTTGTGTAATTGGTAATGTGTGATATGGAACTGGCAAGTCTCACGGTACAAGTACTTAGTCGCGTCGAAAGGGTTCGAATGCGGATAATATGATATTAATTCATGGCGCGGGCGGGCTAACTATAACTACCGATATTTCCTTCCGGGTGCAACGTAGTAGCCTCTTGCATCATTTCCCTCACCCGCGTTCCCTCTGAGCCAACTGATAGCTTGTTAAGTCTCAGTGTTGGAGATCTTCTCGCGACGGGATTGCACATCCACATGGCGATCCGAGTCATCCTCAATGTGATACTATGCTTGCCCTGCCTTGTCCTCCTGCGGTGTTGGTCTGTCTTGGGGATACTACTTTAATGGCCCATTGTTCAAAGCTTGGCGTGTTATTCATGGACGCCGACTAAGCCCCAATTAATCCAAGTTTACGGGTGTGAGACTTTCCAAGAAACCTGTTATTTGAAGTGGCGCAGTGTCCGGGAATATCTGTGCTTTGTTAAGTCGACCCAAGCTGGATAGACGTTTGCAGGCATTGCCAAAAGACATTGCGACGATAGGAGTGCACTCAACCGACGGTTGGTAAATACAAGTATGTGAGACTAATTTAAAAGTCAAGATACTCTGTGCGAACTGACTGATATCAAACACACGAGTAATCATTACAAGGTAGCTATTTTCTCTAATGCTTGGCCAGCGGAACTTCTTTCATAGGGAATTCTAGCCCACAGCATATTGGCCAAATCCCACACACCGGCAGAACAAATATCTTGAGAATAGGGCTTTACTCCATCAGATATGCAGCCAATCGCACCAGGAAGATCATATCTCTCGTAGGGTGATTGATTGCTTAACACCTTGGCTCACACGGGCGAATCAGTTACTAGCCTGGCATTCCGCAACCCGATACTACCTACCGCAATCAACAGACATCCAAGCGCCCATAGGTCAGTGTATCTGGTAGGGTAGGGTGAGAATGAATCTGTGCTTTCGTTGAATAGCTCTGGCGCATGCCATCGTGATGGATTCAAAGCGATATGTGGGCTGTATACGACGCGTGCTAACATCGGCCGATCTGAGTGCTCGTATTGACAGGCGAACTCAAACCTGCTTAGTTTTGCAATGCCTTTTCGATCGACAAGAACTGTTTCCTAAGCGTATAGTTGAGTATGAGTAAAGCTCGCCGCCCTTTAAGGTTAGTTTAGGTACCGTTGAGAGGTTGCCGTGGACTACTGAGCCGGTTGGAACCTGATCGTGCAAATAAAGAACAGCATTCGTTACTCCTTGGATCTGAACCAGACATAGTCAGACAGCGAATCAGTCAACTATAACCACGCATATATTAACTCACCAGGTTCAGTCGGTCCTGAAAGCTGAGATTTTGAGATTGTGCACGGCAGTACTGTGAAACAATAACTCAAATTTACCAATGGTCACTCACCGCAGTTAAGGTATACTTACCTCTCCTAACGTTCCATTCGAACAAAACTCAGTTAATATTGCGGGTGCCTGGGGTCGACCAATTGTTCCCGCGTGCGTGTCATCATAGCCCAAGAGTGTGCAGACGTTGGGGTGTTTCAACTGGCGCAAGAGGGCCAGTTCGTGATGAATACCCTTTTGGATGGTGAGTGGGTAACTTCCACGACAATTTCGAAAACTGTGTGCCAACCTGCTTAGCGGAGTCAAGGAGGTCGCCTGAGAGAACTCCAGGTACCAATCTAATACCTTTCACGTTCACCTACGTAAATCCAAGTCACTCACACCCTATCAGTTGTAAAACTGCAAAGACAACATACCTCAACCGAACGACGAAACAATCCAGGAGAATACATCCCACTAAATAAAGCACGTTGAGCTTTGAAAATGGAGATGCATAACTATAGCGGTATTACCGCCACCACCAATAATGAAGGTCAATAACTTCTGCGCCTTTGTAATTAAATGCTCGTCTGTACGTGATTTTAGTTAGCTATATAGGTCAACCTTTGATTTTTCAAGCATACCTCCAACTGCCCCGACAATGACCTAATATTTTCTTTTTTGGGGGATCGGGAATGGTTACCTTACCCGTGAGATTGGCCACGTCCGGCGAGATTTGAGATAACTGGCGGCCGACATTCTCTAACAGTGCAGTGAGATCGGAAAGGCATTCAGTCGCGGTAGGTCTTTGGTTTCCGTCCTGGTTCCAACAACGCAAGATCGCTGCCAAGGTCCCATTGGTGATCCAAGGTGCGTTGGGCATAACATGACGACCACCAAGCGGCCCCATGTTGGATAACTGAGCCATGGAGTATGGTGGAGCGCCGTCGATGATATTCGAGATGACCTCGTGCTCTGATTTCAGTCCGGGATATGGATCGACTTCAACATACATCTATAAGTTTCCAAGTTAAGACAGTAAACGAAGCTATATGCGGTTTCTCACCCAACACGCAACGCATCCAAAGGACCACATATCGGCGCGAGGGGTTGGCCAGGAGCTATCGTCTTGTGTAATTAGTTCAGGACTTAGATACCGCGCTGAAATGGCGTCGTCGTTCGGAGCTGCGGTCTGAGTATTGGTCGGAAGATTCGCCGTAAGCCTCGCAAAACTTATCAGAGTCAGTTTCAGATTTCCCTTGCTGTCCGAGAGAATGTTGCTCTATTGAAGAAGATGTGTGTTTGTTAGCGGATAAACCTTCACGGAATGCACATACTGGAGTCAAATCCCCATGGGCTAGAGGAGAGGGGAGGTTATGAAGGAATCTAAGCGCTCTTAGAACTTGCAACATCTAATATTTCCCAGTATTAAGACTGAGTGCTCGAGTCTTTCAGCCATTCAAGATGGTTTACTCACGCAGCGAACAGGGAAATACTCGTCGAATAACGAAGCTGCCTCAAGAGCCTGACCAAACGGTATGCATTGCTGTACCGTAGAACAACATTTACTCACGTCTCGTAGGTCCCCCCCGTCACAGAACTCCATTACTAATCCCGGGTACTTGCCATAGGATGTATCGAGTCCAAGCAGCTCAATGATATGCTGGTGCTTGATGCTCAGTCGTTCCCGTACGGCCTGTCGCAACCCCTTAAGCAGGTTGTTTGTTCAGGTCGAGATAGGAACCTATTTCAGAAATACAGACAATCTCGTACCTGCTGGAGCGGGTCGATTGTAAAATCATGCGAGCCCAATCCTCCTGGTGCCCGAAGTACTTTTACTGCAAACATCTGAGACGAGCCAGATGAATTAGGGTTTGGTGGAGCGGCGCCACTGAAGTAGCTAAGTAGATTCCGGCAAATGTGAGTTTTCACTCAGCTCAAACCCAACAAATAATGCTTACTGCCAGACGTCCGCCATTCGCTTCATTGATATCTTACTTTTATCCAGTCGTGAGAGTGAGTTTGCGTAATCTTGAATGCCCTCTGGCCAATCAAGCAATTCTTCGTCGAGACCGTTCGCGGAGTGAAGTGGCGTACTGGTTGAAGGGTTCAATTGGCCTCTCTCGATTAGCTCATTGATGGCACCTAAGAGCGAAGTAGACGTCGGGCGTGCTACTTGATGAGGATGCCAGCACTGTTTGATTATACCCCAGAGCGTATCAGTCAGACAGCTCGCGGCATATGGGAACTCAGGTTTGGTGCTTGGTGCTCTTCCAGATTTTATAGCCAAGCTAACACGATGTTCGTTTGTGATAACGTGATATGGTCGGAGTTGGCTGAGAATCTGGGGGTGGATATCAGCGTCAACTCGATCCAACAGAAGCACAAGTTGGGTTTACCTCGAGTGCCACACATCCATACGCCCAAACATCAGAAAAGACAGTTGGCTTACTCTTGGGATCTGTAAAAAGCTCCGGGCTCATATATCGGGATGTGGCGTGAAACTTGGAGGATAGGTCGGACACGGTAGGCTTGGCACTGTCGTCAGTGAACCTGGAGTGGCCAAAATCGCATATTTTGGGCGTTCCGGCATCGGTAACAAGGATGTTAAGCTGCAATTGAAAGTTCAGCCTAATCATGAAGTAAGCTCCGGAACGCTCCAAACTCACGCCTTTAAGGTCACCGTGCACAATGGAGAAACTGTGGATATATGCGAGACCCCTAAGCGTACCGACCAGCTCCAATTGAATTAATCAACATGTTCCACGCTACCATTGGAACTAGTTACCAATTCCACCCGATGAGGTTTATAAATCGGATCAACTAGGTACTAAACTTACAACTCATTAACTGATCACCTTGAGGGTTCATAACAAAAGACCCACCTCGGCAAGTGTAGCCATGCAGTATTCGCTCACAGAGGATGGCATCCCGTCCGGAGAGTCCATCACACCCACAAGTCGCAATAAATTAGGGTGGCCAACCTCTCCTTGTAGTGTTCGCCACACTCCGAGTTCCCGGTTAAGTTTCTAAAGTAGGTCATTCATGTGTGACTAGCGTAGTGTCGGAGATGATCTCACTCTACGTGCTTTCGCTAACACGAATTCCGGATCTAACCTATGTGTTTCAACACGAACTGTCTTGATAGCAACCTAGAACCAATTATAGTTGTAGTGCTCAAGGTTCGGATTAATAATATATAAATTGCCTTTAGTTTCGGCGCTCCGGGTTGTTGAAATATGCCGCTGGCCAGAGAACGCGCGTCAGTAAGGGTCAATTTCGATTAAATGGATGAGCAGCTTACGGATATACATCCGCAACTCCTCCTCGCGCGACTTGATCCTCGCTTGCATGAGTGTTCTCCACAAATGCAGATACTTCAGGAATGCCCAGAGACCTCGCTGAAAGCATAGCTTCGTTGCAACTGAATAATGATGTTATTCGTCGATGACCTTGAACGCGGGGAGCTGACTGGAGGACGCCAGACCGTATCGATGATATGTCTCGCGGCGAGAGGGTGGAGGGATGTACTCGACATCGAGATTTCGCGCCAAACTCGACCAGACAGGTGGCTCGTGTGTAGGCAAGATGACCACCTGAAGGCCAAGCCGGAAGTCAGCTTGTTAGAGCATCTCTTCAAAGATCATAAATGCATAATTTCGAAAATTATTACTAGGCAAGTTGATAACTCGAGAATGATGAATCATTATCCGAATAAGTAAGCTCGAGCCGAATTAGGAGCGATTGGCAAGGTTGAGGTCGAATAGCAGCCGAACTTATGAATCGGTCCTACCAATAAAGCCGATATCTGGCTTTGACCAAGCGACCAATAACAAGTGCAATCACTCAACAATTACACAAACGCGAATGGACGATACCACTCAGGTTTGAAGGTTGACCAATAATTTGTAAGTTACAGTAGATAGGAAAGACTTCCCACTGGGTAAATTAGTACGGCCGGTCCAAGGATTTTTTATATCATCGAGAACTGGGAGCTGGTGAGACGCGCAGCCTGCAGAGGCGAAGAGTGTTGTTTCGGCTGGAGTATTCGGCGCCCCATGAAGCCTGAGTTTGCTGGGTGAATTCTGGAGTCGTAGACACAGGCTCGCTTTGAGGGGTAAAGCTGACTGGTCAACAAATGGATCGAATGCAGAGCGAGGGACATTGGACGCCTGCCTAGCGCATGCACTATAGGTCCACGCAGCCGTGAGCTGGTACTCGGAAAACAGCATATATGCACTCTGACATTGTGTGGGCTCACTCATTTATTTTCAAATAAGTTCAAGGCTACTGTGTAAGGCCCGGCTCGAATACTTGATTGATCCGCAAGTGGATGTGTCGGCGCGTTGGAGGATGTTTTTCACGATAGTGTGGCATTAGGGTTAGACATCGTAATCTGTGATACGGAGAGGTTAACTCGTAGAGTTAAATGCGGGAACTGTCTGCTTCAACTGATTTCTATTGGTAGCGGTATCGGAAACTAAGGCCGAGTCTCCAAGTTCAACCGGCTCGGTGCAACAAAGCTAGAGGCATTACCCCTTTGCCTAAAAGTAATTTTTTTTGCTATGAGTATAGAACTAAGATACAGACTCTGGTTCCCTGGCCAATAGGTAAGCGGTACCGTAGGCGTTGGGCGAGACTAGTCGAATCCGATGGGCAGCCGCAACGAGACCGCAAAGGCGCCCAAGGTTCGGCTAGAGGCACTAGGCCGTCAGGCATTTGGCGCGAGGCGTGTTCTGGAGGCGTGGTATGGTCGTGGGGATGAGCGAGAACGTTCGGTCTGTAGCATGCGCAGCGCGTTGCGTCGAAGCAGTGCACTAAACTGGAGAGCAGGTTAGGATGACGCTCGAAGTCATGGCCCGAGAGCAGCATTCGATAAAGCTTCCGCTTCACACGAGTCTTCAAAGACAACATTTATGGCATTGGGAAACAATCAAAGGATCTGGCAAGCTTTTGAAAGGAAGATTTTGAAGCTCAACGAGAACTTTGTCAAGTCAATCGGCGTTAAGCTGCTTATGCCGATGTTTGGGTGTATTGACGGCTCCAAAACCCTCGCAGCACTCGACCATCACCCCATTTGGCAACTTTTACCGCCTGGACACAGCGTTACACAGGCACCTCAGACATGCGACAACAAGATAGCCGCTTACGCTCCTCTCTTGTTCTATTATGGAATCCACTATCAAGATCTGAAGGGTGTTCATTTATCTTAAAGGCCTCAGGGCAGCTACTGGCACCCCCAGGCTCCTCTTCCGACCCAACTGTATCCATCTAGTCCTAAATCGCACACCAAATGCATCGTATGGTTGATTCTTTTAGGAGCTGGCGGCATAGTCGGGCAGGCTCCGATGCATCGTCTCTGAATGCTCCTGAGCGTCGGGCTCGAAGGGGCTCTCGCTCTCGCTCTCCGTCCCCTAACCCCTCAATGTCGTATGAGCGCCAACAAGGATTGGCGCGACCCGAGCTAGCTGTGTCACCACTGCCGCCGCAACCACAAGTACAATCGCAATGGCAACCACAAATGCAACCTCAACCTCAACTTCAACCGCGAACACAACCACAACCGCAACCGCGTATCGTACAACCGCAACAGCAGCCACAATCCCAGGCTCGATATCAGCCCCAGCACCAACTCCAGCCAGATGCTGATGTAGAAATGGCCGACCCCGTCTCTTCACCTCCACGGGCTTCTCACCAGAGCAAGTCGTCACTCTCGGTTCCTATAATTGTAACCCCGACCCCTCAGCATTACGGATCTAACTTCTCCAATAACTCGACCCGTTCGCGGTCAAGGTCGCCCTCTAACCTGGCGCCCCCAGAGAATGAGGCGAGGGCATCGATGGCTCTGAGCACCCAGTGCGCGCTATCCTTGGCGACGGTCGCTGCAGAGCTGGCGCCTATCCCGTGCATCGGTGTTTTGGTCGGCTGTTTAACAGTGGTGTTCCAAGCTGTCGAAAAGTCGCGCGTGAACAAGTGAGTTGCGTTAAAGATTTCACTTTATGTGTATTAATAATATGTTCAGGGAACAATGGAAACTGTTGCAAGGACGTTGTGTGATGGTCAGCCGTATTGCCGGTGCTCAAGTGACGAACTATGGCGGGGAACACTATAGTGGGCTGCAGCACGCATCTGAGATCCTTCACGAGTAGGTTCTTGACATAAATTCATAGGGTTGTTACTGACATTTGTTCGGTAGTGCCATCAACCATATTGGCGAACGTGCCCATTATTGGAACCAGATGCATGAGCTTGTCGCATTTGTGCAATTCCAAGGAATTAGCGAGGAAATTAGGGG
>WSTJ01000275.1:0-31055 GCA_019623705.1 Ceratobasidium sp. 428 | reverse complement strand
GGGTCGCTAATTATCCCGCCGTCACGAGAGGGAAACGATTCTTCGCGGCCTGGAAGTGCAGCCATTCGGAAACCATTGGCACGATCGACATCTTCCCGGCGCGGGAATAGCTCAGTGGCCTCGATATCGCCGTCAGAGATCGGCCGGGCGAGCTCATGGAAAGTACGAATCGACGCAGGAGTGAGTCGGCCAAACCGCATTTCGTTCAGCATGTCGACGAAACCTGACGAACCATAAGTTAACCTCGGAGCTCAAGATTTTTACAGATGCACATACGAGGATCTTTTTGACGAAAGACTTTAGTCAAGTTGAATGTTCTCTCTACGCATTCGCCCCATTTTTCTGCCTCGAACGCAAACTTGGGCTGCCCGTTCTTCATCACGGGCGGCAGTTGGAAAAAGTCACCAGTTACGATAAGCTACCAATGAGTCAGTAAAAGGTCTACGCATGGGTAAGACGAAGTTACATACCTGAATACCACCAAACGGTCTAGTATTTTTCTTAATGATACAAGCAACACGTGCAAGTCGATCGAATAAATCACCATCCAGCATAGAAACTACCCGCGGGTGCAAAGTTAGTAATGTCATCAATACCATCTCAAGAAGGCGCCTACCTTCATCAATAATAAGCACTTTGCATCTCAGCCATCGCGACACCGCGTTCTTGTTACGTTTGATTTTCGTCGCCAAGCTCTCGGGGGTTCCCTCGCCAATACCAATCCCGCTAAACGAATGCAGAGTCTGCCCTCCGATATTGCAGGCAGCAATGCCAGTCGATGCAGTAACCGCGACCGCGTCCTGAGTCTTCCCGTGCTTTCTCCGTAACGCTTTAATGACTTCTCGCAGTAGCACAGACTTTCCGGTTCCTACGAGTCCCATCAGTACTTACACCCTCCTACAACGGTAACCAAACATACCAGCAGATCCCGTAAAAAAGATATTCTTCCCAGACTTGACCAACTCCAATATTTGCGACTGCTCATAGCTGAGCGTAATCACCAGATTGTCCTTGCTCACTCCAGCAGGCCTGTTTTCCACCGTGTTTTGGTTCGTCAGAGTAAGCGACATTTGAACACCACTCGAATCCTTCTCCCGACTCCCCCTTCGCTTCTTCGAACTCTCCTCAGCATCATCCTCGTGCGACCGTTTGGTGGGGGCGCTCGTGGTGGACTGGGCGCTGGAGGTGAAACTAGGCGAAGTCAAAGAATCTACCCATGCAGCAGTACTCGAAGAAGTGGTAGTAGTTGACGATTGGGAAACTGAAACAGTGTTGGTAGTCACCATCTTCCCAGTCGCCTTGTTGTCAATGTTGGCGTTTTGAAGTGCGGCCATAATCGCCGCAAACCGTTTAGTTCCACCAGGTTTTGGAGCGGCACCAGCCGATGAGGTAGTTGTGCTAGAGCCAGGAAGAGATGCGCTATTGGCTACGGTGTGATTCGTTTCTTGAGAGGAAGGAGGCTCTCCATCCCAATCACGTTTGAACGACGAAATTTTGGACATCCTGCGCCGGGTACTACTTGTCTAATTGAGAGTCTAGGTGGGATTGGAGTATTGCGCCACAATCGAGTTGTATAGGAGCAACAAGAGGTGCCTTGTCTAGTGATAAGGTTTCCGTGTGGCGAGGGGTCAAGATCAGCAAATGAACAACAGAGAGTAGATCAATAAACATCTTACAGATTAGTTTCACTATATTACCTAGCTAGACCTGTGAAAGCCACTGAAGTGGATAGACAGGTAGCGCGAGGTCGAGGATGGATGGATGGAAGTCAACGCGCGTGGCCCAATAGTCACGTGGCCTGGAGTCGGGCTCATCAAGGCATGGACCCTGAGAACGGTCATTTTAACCGACGCCGCGGCGCCTCTCATGAGACCTCACAAATCCCGGACTGTCACTCACCCCATTTTTTCCCAAACACGATCGCGATAGACCCAGACAAACAATATAGAAATGAGAGAAAAGCCATGTCATTAATCTAAACGAGTGTAGCTTAAAAATCGAAACCACATCCTCTACTCAAATAAACAGTCCCAAGAACATTGTCGCAAAACCAGCTACAGCGCCAACACCCAAGCTCATACCTACAGTTCGGCCAGCACCGCTTGTTCCACTCGCACCACTTCCGCTCCCGCTTCCATTTCCACCGCTGCTGCTGCCACCAGATCCATACCCGCCTCCCGTGGTTCCGTTGCCACCCGTAGAGCTCTTGGTCGAGGTCTCGACATAGGCGTCCTCAAGCGGTTGGTGCAAGCAGTGGCTCACGCTCGAGAGCGCAAACTTGGGGTCGTGGCCCAAGGCGTCAGGGAGGATGTAACCAACAGCGAGGTCGACAGTCTCTTGGTACAAATCGTGTTGAAGAACGATGAAGCCGGTATCGAGAGTCGTAGCCTTGGTCAAGATCTTGTTGAATGCGGCATAGGACGAAGTGCCGTTGGCGGTGCCACCGGGAATACGCCAGTCTAGTAGGATCTCAGTAGAAGTTTATTCACAACTTCAATTCGACATACCAGAAGTATCAAACTCATCCTGGCCAACACCCGTCCAGATCACCGGAGTCAGGTTCATGGCCATAGCGATAGCTCGAACACGATCATCAATATCACCATACGGCGGGCGCATGGTCAAGGGAGTTACACCTATTTAGATTTAGATTTAGAGTCGAAGGTGTTTCAGACATCTAAAACAAACACACCAGTGACATCGTGAATTGCCTTTCGAGTCCATCCGAGCTCAGCTACGATCTGCTCGTTGGTGAGTGTAGTGAGAGCGCTGTGAGACCAGGTGTGAACCGAAAGCTAAACCGCCCTCATTGTTAGTTTATGAGCTTCACAAAAGACCAAAACCATTTACTTCGTGTCCCTTCATGTACTCGTATTGCACGATCTCAGGACGCGAAATAACGCGCGAGCCAACGACATAGAAGGTAGCATTGAGCTGATGCTGGTCGAGATAGTTCAAGAGTTTAGGGGTATATGGTGAAGGACCATCATCGTACCTAAACAAAAGTTAGGCTGAAACACTACACCGTATCTAAAATTAAACTCACGTCAAACCCCACGCAAGTTTGTCCGGGCAGACAGTGATATCCGTGTCACGCGTGCAACCTCCACAGGTCCACCAGCAGTTCCCAGCCTAGTAAACACTCAGAAAGTTGCGCTATATAGGTGGGTCGAAGAACGTACCGCAGAACCGTTGGCAGCCAACGCCGGGTCACTTCCACAAGATCCATCCACCGTCTGCTTGATCAACGGGATCTTCGGGTTCTTGGCCGCAACCTCGGCAAGCCAGCCTTTGACTTCAGGAGAATCAATCGGCGGAACCTTATCCATAGTAGGGTAGTTGGAAATAGTAAGGGCCTCTGCGCATTTGGACAGATTAGTGGCCGTTTGTTTTACGTTTCAACCAAAGACGTACTAGTTGGCAGCGGCACGGCGCCCTTGAGCGGAGGGGATGCACCGGCTGAATACGTGCTAGGAAGAGGAACAGGAGGTTGAATAGGACCGCCCATAGTGATTTGTTCCAAAGGTGGAATATCATTGTTCGAAGCGGTGGTTGGGGGATGCGTAACTGCGGGAGCGCTAGCAGAACTGGCAGCTGCCGCTGTGGTAGTAGCAGGGGCAGGGGCGGAGGCAGAAGCCGCTCCCGAGGAAGACGCAGCTGGTGCCGCGGACGACGTCTGAGCAGGCGCAGCCGAAGACGACAACGCGGCTTGTCGGCGCTACAACACACCTTGTTAACAACAAAAGCATAAAATGAGTTTTTTTTTTTTTCATTACCTGCAAATACGCCTCGTGTGCATGGTTTCTTCCTGCCACGAGCGGCGAGCATGCTAGAACCGCAGCCGCGGTGGACGCAAGCAAAGAATACTTCATGTTAGTGCGGTGGTTGAAAGTGTCGAAAGATGGTGAGGGCGCAGCGAGGCGTCGTTGGAGACAAGTGAAAAGAGGGAGGCGGTCGTGGTTGCAATCCGGAGGCTGAAAGAGAATCAACTTGATGGAAATAGCTCCTTTCTCGGCAGGGTCCAGACTTCGATCAAAATACATTATTTGTCATCCTTGGCACTTCCGTTGATGCATACAACTTGTCAATGACTCTATTTTTACATGATTCGCAGCGCCAAAAAATTCTTGGTTTTGAGCAATTGCGTTTGTACGAATTTTACATCGACTGCGAGCTACAAGTGCAAGAACAGGGCTACAGATTATTCGTAAGGAGGGCCAGTGTTAAGCAACTGGGGGACGATGATTAGTTAATCTGCCACCACCTCCAAGCTTAGCGTGTCCGCGCTTCGAGATACAGTAGCTAATCGAGTTGAATACAGGTAGTAATCGACGACTAGTGCGCAGATAATGATTCAAGAGAGAGGAAGAACATAAATAGCATGATAGGGATGATACTAACCCAATCTTCAAAATCACACTTGATTAAGTTTACGCACTGGGTGATAGAGTTATCAGACGTGGATATCGGCTTCATTGTCGAGTTAGTCGCTGACATGCTTCTAGCTATCAGTGTTAAAGAGGGCGTCCTGGGTAATGATCCAGCATATAAAACCACGGTTTCCCTCTACATGAGTATACACGCGCAGTATTTATGTTTAAATCGGGCTTTCATACATTTTGCAACAGGCTAAATCCCAAGCTGAACCTACGTCTGAAATGGTGCAATCAAGTTCAGGGAATGTTTTTAGCAACGAGTACCGTAAGCCAGATAGGTCTTGGAAATCATTTTCAGCGACAGGATCCAGCTGGCAAATCTCAAAGCGTAGAGCTTGGATATCGTAATCGAAAATAAAGGCCTTTAGAGTATCAAGATTGACTGTACAGTAGAGGAGGGTGGTGCTGAGCGGGTGGGGTGACGGCTGAGAAGTGCGTCGGCTTGCCCCGCCGGACATTATCTCGGCGATGCTAACGCTGTCTAGTACCAGGATACAAAGATCACCAAGAAGTTGCCTAGAGGGCAGCGAGAACGATTCAGAGTACGAATCTTCCTGCTCAGTACAATATAATGTGGTAACCTTGGATCGAACGAGGAATGCTTCAAACTCGTCTCGCATCTGGCTGCTGACTGTTATACCTAAACTGATCTCAGGAAGTGGGCCAGATAAAGTGATCAAAGGAAGGAGTAGTTGCAGACAGTCGGGGTCCATCCGAACTAGATTCAAGACACCTAGACGATTCATTGTAATGGGGCCTCTACCCCAGTTTTCCGTTTCAAATATTTCTAGGTTCTCCAGTTTGAGTGTCTCCAGTTCTGGGCTTGCCATTAGAATCTCGGTAAACTCCATGGTGGAAATAGGAAAATCGCCTTTGCTGCAGCTGAAGACGAGCCGCAGGTCGGTCATGTTCCAATATATCTGGCTATTCCAGTCGAAACAAATGTTCTCTAGGTGTACTGTAGTAACTAGGCGTAGTATTTCCGCTGCGTTCAATGGCTCCGCTTCCAGGGCGTCGCTGAAGGATTGAACTGAATTGGCGTTGGGGAAATATACCATAAGAGACCGGGGAGAGTCCTTCCCACTACACTCAAGCCACGTATTCAGCGTACGAGTAATAAAATCCGGAAAAGAATTTTCTGAGTTGATGTCAAGCACGGAAATATGATGGAGATGGCGGGAGAATAGTCGCATAGTTTGATCTATTTTTTCCATTGATATTGGCTTGGGTTCGGATGTATTTGCCTCGTTTAAGTGGATATATATCGATGAGTCTCTTGCGCGCTTTAACAACAGCTCTGTGAAACCAATGGGAGTACTTGGCCCGATGTCAATGTGGACCCATAGCTCTGGTGTATTTATCGCAACCCGTCTCCAGTATGAGCACACCGCAGCAAGGTCATGAAAATCAATTCCGTCGTCGTCGCGGCGACTACAGTACGGCTTTGACAGCACGAATACGCGAGCAAGCATTTCCGGAGGAAGTGTGTTTACTGGAGCCAGCGTCGTTGAATTGTTTCGCGTCATGGCTAGCAAAAAGTATCACGTAGAACCTCCTCTTCCAAAACCAGCGAAGCAAGCTTAGAGTCGACAGCAATCGGCGAGTTCTTAGCTGCGGCTTTAGCGTGAAATCGATGCGAGGCTGTAATACGCGCCTCACGAAGGGAAGAGAGAGTAGGTGGAAAGAATTGAACAATGTTGACCAATAAAGCGTGTACAGGTTTCAGCTCATTCAAGGTAGTTCATAATATAGTGTGCGTCTCTACTGTCGGGGGGAGCCAGCGAGAGCGGGGTCGGATGGGGAATGCGTCTACCAAGGCAAATATCCATGTCAATATTGTGCTGTTCATTCGAATCATGGGCGCATGCCTTCGTCGAAGCTTTCGCGATATAGTAGACGGGCCTATTACAGTAAGCAGAGATACTCTCGTTTACTGTAGAGGCTGGCAGCTGTTGGCAGTAAACAGAGGATCTAAACGGTTTGGCAAGAAGCCGTTACCTAATCAAGGCACGAGTTTTTAGGCTCGTCCCTGGACTCGTCGCTTACAATACTTTAAATATATATACGTACTTTGTGCTACTTTCAAGCCATGTTTCACTTTTTTAATCGACTGCCCTATCATACCTAATCACTATCGTTTAGGTCGGTAAGCTATGCTACGTTAATAGTCTTCATGCGTGGGTTGAGTTGGTCCAATACCGGGAGATAAGCTCCAGGTATTTGCTGGCACAGGTTGGTCGCATATACGTTACGAATCTAATGCCGAATGATTTAGTCAAGCTTTAACACTTTCGTTGGGTACCTGTTAATAGCATGGAAGAATAGTCTGTGAGCAGAAGCAGTGAGAGATGTTATCACAGTAAAATTGCTCTACCTACTAGCGCATATACTACGATAGTACGACTCAATTGGTAAAGAAGTTCGGAGAAAGAGACCCAGCGTCGGCGCCCAAGAAGGGCTCTCCTATATAGTAACCCCTTTTGCGCCCAATAGGTCACCATGTGACCAACAAGTTAAATAGACCGAGTAATTTCGCGCTCCTCTTAGCAACTTTCATTTTTACCTCCATGCCTCCTCACCGTCGAGCCACCCGTTCCAGGAAATCTTCACCCGCCAATACGCGTACGCTATCCACTGCCGCGATGGCGATGACGGTTGGCCTCGCCACCATGATGACCTCTGACGACGACGACGATATCGGGTTTATGTACCTTTACCTTGGTGCAGAGCTCCTTCAACGCCGGCGCCGTGGATCCCGGGCTCATGACTCAACCGGCGGCAATGTCGTTGGTAGTAGCTCCAAGCACTAGGTCGGGTGCGTATTCCATTCTCCGTACACAGATAGGTTTGCTCATACTTAAGTTGTGTTGCAACCACTGCACCTGCTTCTATTACCTGGATCGTAATAAAAAGCGCTCCGAT
Source organism: Ceratobasidium sp. 428 (assembly GCA_019623705.1). Taxonomy (NCBI): domain Eukaryota; kingdom Fungi; phylum Basidiomycota; class Agaricomycetes; order Cantharellales; family Ceratobasidiaceae; genus Ceratobasidium; species Ceratobasidium sp. 428. Next base: position 23,697 of record WSTJ01000275.1, on the reverse strand, counting down.
ACCTCCGAGTTGTAGAGCCTTCCTCTGCAACGCAATATAACAACCTAGACCTGTTGCGGCTGATCCAGTGATACTTGGCTCCTTTCAGTTGTGCATTATCATTAAGTCTAAATGTCATTCAAGTTGTATTCAATCAAACGCCTATAGCCCATTTACTAAAGTCTTGACTTATTCTGTGTCTGCGCCGCGTCAAAAAGTTCACGAAGCTCCTTTGCAGCGCGGTCAATCTCGTCCTTGAACCCTACCGACGGCATCTCTTTTCGTGAAGTAATTGTAAATTGCATACGGTCATTATAACCAGTCATATATGCGACCCCAAACTAGACGAATTCAACTAATTAATAGCTGGTCAAAGAATTGGCGTAACATGCTTACCCCGTCTGGTACGACTTCACCCTGGGGACGTATGTTTAGTAATAACACTACATTCTGAAATGGGAAAAGACTCACCCAACCGTACACAGGGAAATGTTTACTGAAGATTGCGCTCGTACTGAGCGTCCACTTGGCCGCACGCTGGTACAACGGGTCTGAAAACAATGCTGGCATGCTCTCGCCCTCGTCTGGTCGAATTAAATGCTTCAAACCTGTAGCAGCCAAGAGCTCAGATCAAGCAACGACAAGCTAATCGGCCAACTTACCAAACATATGTCGATCTACACCCATTGCATTACCCGCTTCCTTTGCTCGTTGGATATGCACCTTGGCGGCATCCCTAAACAAAGCCACCTTTTTCTCCGCTGGAACTATTCACAAATCACCTCGTCAATCACGCATGTATCCACACCAAACAAGTAAAAAACACACCATCCTTCGCATCCATAGCCTCGCAAAACGCCTTCACCTCATCACTCACAACCCTAATCGTTTCCGTCCGGCCTTTTCTAAACTTCCTCGTCGTAGCAGCTTCGTAAGTCCCTGCCAACTCTCCTCGTCCCTCCCCGCCGACACCTGGGACCTTTCCCCCTTTGCTCAACCTCCAAAATGCCAGTTGTATCATGAGCTGGGCCCATGAATCGGGTGAAACGTTGAACGTTTTGACGACGTCTTTGCCATAAGGGACGAGGAGGTATTGCAGGGATTGTGAGCTGACGAGGTCTGAGGCGGCGGTGCGTGCGGATTGGATTGCGGTGTTGAGGGCCGAGGTTAAGGTGAAGTCGAGGGGGGTTGGACTGGGGAGGGGAGAGGACGCCTTTGCTCCTTCGTGTGGGAAAGAGGAAGAATGAAGGTCCGTGAGGACCTCGTCGCATAGGCGTACGGTAGGTGTTCCTATGTAATAGTGCACTGTTAATCCTCTAAGCTTGTCGTTGAGGCACTCCTATTTACCATCCATAACGCTATGCTCTCCCATGAACCCAGCAACGCCATTATCAAACACAATAAACTGGCACGGTTTATCGACCCTATGCGAATGTAAGCTAACCAGTCTGAACATCCAAATTAGTCACTTACCATCGGTTTCCGAGTTCCTCCCCTTTCACACCACCATGCCAGCAGGCGCGTGAAAAGTCGACCGGGCTCTCGGGACGTCCGGCGTCAAGGCAAACAATAAACGCACATGACTCGATCTCGCGCAGGATCTCAGCGTTGGCCGGGATTTGACGGAGTGCGTCGTAGTCCTGTCCCCAACGAATAAGCAAAGCTACGCCCCACGGCGAAGTAAATACCTTACTTTTGCCCACACATCTCGGTTATTAGACGTCAATACTCCAACTCCCGGTGCATCCGCTTTGGAATTTTCGTAGATGTACGCAAATTGCCTATCTTACGTCTCAGTAATGGATCCATAGCTCAGTTAGGTGACAAATAAAGTACCTCTCCAGATCGTCTGTCCCCAACAGGCCTCCACCGGGCGCCGCCGCATCAACTTTCCACAGCCTGCCGTTCCTTATGACCACAATATGTCCGGAATCACCCGTATCGCCCGCCTTGGCAAACGACACGCTGAAGTCTTTGCCATCTGTGGCAGGAACGCGGCAGCAGTCGAACATCCACCTGTATAATGTGTCAAATCGATTAGGCACGAGGGTTGAGACGGTGATAACACACCGCCAGGTGTCCATGCAGAATGGCCCCTCTTTTGTTGCGTCTGGGGCAAGCTCTCCTCGCTTGAACCTTTGGCGGAATAGCATCGCCGAGCGAGTTAGTGCTGCTGCACGGTGAACTGGGGTTTGAGGAAGGTGGGACGGGTGAGGGGTAAAGCCATCTATGGATAACAATGTTAGACGACGTAAAGCTTATCAGGGGCAACCTACAGTAATAGGATACGTTTACGACAACCTAGTCAAAGAGCATCAGCATGGTGGTCGTCGGGATTGTGGTGAGACGTACCGAGTCGCGGTATGTAAGATACGCAGCCTGCAAACGATTAGCAGTCACCATAGAAATAATAATATTAGCACTCACATCGTCCCACCACTCCTCCAGCCAGCTACTACCTATCTTGTCCTTCTCTTCTTTACGTTGTAACAACCTCTCATGTAACTTCCTACCCAGCCCAGCAGTCCTCAATTCCTCGATCTTAGCTTCTACAGCTTTGAGTTCATCAGTGCTCTTAGCCAGCGGCCGCAACGTCACTTTGAGACGATCTAGCGACGCGTTGAGATCCGCAATAGGGAGAGATGGGAGAGTAGCCTCTCCAGCAAAGGTTTTCGTATTTGGAAGCGGCGCAGGTGCGCGTGCCTTCCAGTCGGCAGGGCGGTTGACCATGGTAGAAGCGTATTGGAGACGCAGAGAGTGTCGTGGTTGTCTTTGTAAGGTTGTTTTGACTCGGGCAAGCATGGTCATGGTTTTTGAGTGATGGAGGCGAGATGTAGGCACGAGTACCGGGTCGGGACCAAGTTGTGTGCCGAGCCGGTCTCCGGGAGTACATCATTGCTCACGTGGACCTGCTTACATTTGGTAACTGTTGATTTCCACCTCAACGTCGGGCCAAGTGGATCCCTGGGCGTACACACACTTTTCATCTCTCTCGTGTCTCCGTCTCTCGTAGTACTTTACTACCCTACTATGTTGGAACTCGCTACCGTGGTCACTGGTTATCCTCGTGGATTTGCTCCCATCACCTTGTGACTCGCCGCGCCTGGCGCTACTTGAGCGTCTAGATCTGACCATTTATGGTGCATTGATGAGCACTTGGCAACTGTTAACCATGCCTTAAGTGATGGCTCATGCTCGAGGTGGGGTGCGCTTGAGTTGATCTACCACTTCAACCTTCACGGCCTTACGTCAATCTGTGGCTACTGATATTGTGAAATAACCATGCCAGCAAGTGCAAAAGACATAGAGCGCATGGAAGGTATGGACGATGAGGTCTTCGATGAGCAGTAGGATAATGTCAGTTCTTAGGCGACGGTACAGGCGATGAAAACGTGAATACGCCGACTATATCTAGTGGCATGGTGCGTGAAGCCACGCATAGTGGTCAGATACTTACCTAGCATTATTTACGTTGGCAGTCTGCTTCTGCGATCATTGCAGTTTTGACAAAGCGCCGGTGCCGCGAAATTACTGGCCAACTTGACCTGAACAACTGCCTTCACATCCCATTCGAGCGCGGGGGCTTCGGTGATATATACAAGGGAACGCTTAACGGTGGAGAGAAAGTAGCCATAAAGTGTGCTAGATTATACCTCCGAGAGGACAATAAAAAGGGGCGTAAGACCCTGAAGGTGTGCCTATCGAAATCATGTGTTGCGTATCGAAAATTTACGCTCAGAGTTTAACAGCGCGCTGCCCGTGAACTGTACTACTGGTCGTGTTTCAAACATGAAAACGTGCTTGAACTACTGGGACTGGCGCGGTTTCACGATCAAATGGCCATGATCTCACCTTGGATGGATAATGGAACTCTTCTGCAGTACATTGAGCGTAATCCGACCACAGATCGCTACCAACTTGTGAGTTGTCACTATGACATATTGTATCGCGTTCTGACTCGCAATACACATTAGTGTGCGGATATCTCCGAAGGTATAGCATACTTGCATCAGAGTGACGCAGTAGGTTGCTTCGGCTTGCTCTCTACCATATATGACACGATTCTGTTTGGTTAGGTACACGGTGATATCAAAAGCGTAAGACTCTAGCTTTCTAATGGTTCGAAGAAGGTTGTAGTTGACAACGGGTTGTAGGCAAACGTATTAATATCTAGTGAAGGTGTAGCGAAGCTAGCCGACTTTGGGTGTACAGAACTTAAAAGGGGTACACTACGCTTTACGACAACAACTAATGGATCAAATTTTACGATGCGCTGGGCTGTGAGTGGTTTCCGACTCACTCTTAATACGGATACTAACCTTACAATAAATCAATCGAAGGCCCCAGAGATATTAAAGGGTACTGGGATACGCAGCAAGGAAGGTGACATATACGCAGTTGGGATGGTAAGCTACTCAAATGTTTAGCTTTTCAGTCAGATGAGGAGCTGACAAATTTCTCCTGAATGCAAGACTCTGATAGTACGTGGAATAACACGACATGATTCAAGTCCACAGTAAATCTGACTGAAATTACAGGAAGTGATTACAGGGGCAGTGCCGTTCAATGGCAAAGATGATTTTTCAATTTGGAGAGCTGTGGTCACAAACAAGCAAATCCCTCAACGACCAAAGGTTTTTCCTTCGTTTACCTTGGATGAGGCCGATCAGTTGTGGGAAATAGTGGTATCTTCATGCGCGCATAGTGCCTTGGATCGGCCGGGAGCCGCAATTGTTCGAAACCGCGTGAGTTTTATGAGTAATCTCTTAGACATCTTCAACTTATATAAAAAAGCTACGAGACATTAGAAACCCCCCTGAACAACCCTCTGTCAATCAGCTGATCCTCAATCCAAGCTCTAGTACCATCGTACGTATGAGGGGACCGAAGGTTCTGCTGGCTCGCGACTAACTCACGTGTAGGAATCCCCTGCCGCCTCGCCCGATCGGCAGGGTGATGAGGATGGCGGAGAAGGAGAGGGAGAAGAAGGATCTGTGCAACATTTGTCTCAACCAATCCCTAATGGAATGCCTGAAGCTGACCCGTATGCGAACGCTCAACCTGGAACCGTTGCATACGCAAAGTCTGAATCTAGAGTGGGTATTGCCACATACACTCCAGTCATAGCATTAGGTAGGTATAATATAACCGTATTTAACTGCTATAGAGGTCAACTGACACTTCAACCCAGAAACGGTCTACAAGACACCTTCTGGTCCCATTCGTGGCATCAAATGGGTCCCGGCGACTTCGAGTCAAGTAGCGGCCGCTGGGATATCGATACCTCTAATATCGGCCAACGAGAACGACAAATACAGGGGATATGAGGAACGCGAGAATGATGAGGACGACGATGGTGGCGATAGAAGATCCTCTTCGCGATCGTCCCTCGGTAGGGCACCATTTGCCGACGCATACGCAAATGCACGTCCTGGAACTATTGCATACGCAAAAGCTGAAGGACCTGATGGCACGCCCGTGTATACCCCGGTGATAGCACAAGGTACGCAACACGTTTGACGCACCCAACCAACCGCCATTATCATGAGCTGATATTTCACCCGACCAGAAACGTTTTATATGGCGCCCTCTGGCCTTATTCGTGATATCAAATGGATCACTGCAACCTCAAGTCAGGCATTAGCTGCTGGAATCCCATCTGAGCCAATTTCCACTAATAATGAGGCCCAACTACCCAAGCCAAAAGGCATGTCAATATCCCCAATGTCCGTCCCATCAATGCCCATACCATCCTCGGAGCCAGCTTCTAGTAGATATCCATATTCATCAGAGTCTTCGGAGGATGACTACCCCATAATGCGTCCTGGCATGACGCAACGGGAATTTGAGAAGGCAGTAAAGAGATGGTATGATCTTTATCCAGTGCCATGCAACACGTTTGAGCAGCTAGCTTTCATTTAGGGAAAGGGCTCGCCAAAAACGTGCTCGCAAGGAAGGCAGAGAACGTCGGAAGACCCCTCGCGATCGCGGCTTGGACCGGAATCCTCAAGATCCTCACATGGATATTGCTGAACATCAAGATGCTGCGCACCTACCTCCAGTGAGCGGAACTCGAAAGCTTGGGTCGCTTGATTCAGTATCCGATAGTCGCTATGAACGTCAAGAAAGCGTTGAGCCCGCAGCTAGTCTAAAACAGTAAGAGTCCGAAATTGTATCGTAACACACTCCCTTATAGCTTATGTTGGTAGCATCCCGTCTTCGCCAGCGTGCGCAGAATGGGGATCACCAGATGAATCCCCATTAACCCGCCCCCCTGGGACACATCCAACCTACTTTCCTGCACATAATGGAGATGGTGGACTTCCCGCGCCTTACATCCCCTACAACGCCTCGTCCATGCCACTATTTTCTCAATCACTCCGGCTCACACGGCCAAAGTCCAATTTCACCAACCGGCAACGAAGTAGAACATGATGCACCTAACAGCATCCAAAGGGCATCGAACGCGGAGCGAATTTAGACATTTAAAGCAGTGCTATTCGTTTTCATTCGAAAACCTGACGAGAATTAAATAACTGAAGGCAACTGGATCAGTGCAGATGATGTTTGTCGGACGCTCAATGAAGGGATAACCGGTTTGCCTGAGTAATATCCAGTTGCCTCTCTCCAACTCCAGTTGTGGCATCGTATCTCTGTTGAATTTGTTTTCTTGTGTACAAATTACGCACATCCATTTAGTGCATTATTTATAGAATATCGGTATCTCATGGTTTGTATCATACATGATTGATGCAGCGCTCACGGATATGTCCTTGACCCGGCGGGGGATATGGTATGGTGCCTCTATAGAGAACAAGCACCAGGTTGGAGTAATCTAATTACCGACCCGCGAGCCGGGTCGCCATCGTTTGTCCTTCTCCCCTTCACATCGCACCAGCCACCAATGTATCTTTTTACTCAACCCAGCGCTAATCAGTTCTTCAATACTATAATCAATAGCCTCCAGCTTGTCGGGACTTGTATTGTTGCTTTGAGACGGCCCAGCGACGCTCAAAATCTGGAACAGGGAGAGATATGAGGGTAGCCTCGTCAGTAGAGGTTTTCGTATCTGGAAGTGGCGTAGGCGCGGATATCTTCCGGTCGGCGGGCCGGGTGCCCATAGCAGAACTGCGTTAGACACGTAGGGAGGGTCTTGGTTGTCTTTGTGAAGTTGTTCTAGCTCTGGCGAACAGAGTGATAGTTTTGAGCGATGAAGGCGGACTCGGAGTGTGGCTGCAAGCACCGGTTCGGAAGGTATCAGATTGCCGACCCAGCGATCCCCCACGTGAACTCAACCTCACGGGCCAGATTGTTCTGCCAATTCACACCTGCTCAAGGCTCAAGCACTAGGAAACGCGCTTAGCGTGCCTCGGGTTCTGTTACGCTCATACTGCTCTTGACCAGTTGTACATCTGTCTTTGCTGGCCTCATCAGCAATGTTGTCGGCCTTCTCCCCCACTCCTACATGGTTAGTACCCAGACAGGTTTCGTTCAATAATTAGATTACCATGCTCTTAGCTCGCACTCGCTAACTTGCACCTCGTTGAGCCACAGCTTTTAACAAACCAACTACCCAAATCCAACCATCGCCTGACTTTGTGACCGTATTTGAATACTCCCGCAAGCGCGGCCTCATGGCTGGGATCAGCGATCGTTCCCTGCCCTATACCTTAGCCCCAACCTCTACCTGAATTAACTCACTGAATATAAGGCGGCCAACATGCAGACTACCCCTACCGGTATGGTTCATATATTTACCAGCGTGAGAGGGCCTCTAATGGTAGCTCCTAGCCAATGTTGGCAGTGCCGACGAGGAGGTGAACATTATATCTAGTGTCATGGTCTGTATGAACCCGAGGTCGATTTGAAAAACTGTTGCTCATAAGATGACGCTCATGTGTTTGGCAGTCTCCCTCCGCGATCATTGCGCTTCTCGCTGAGCATCAGTGTTTTGACATCACCGATCGACTAGATCTACCAAGATGCGAATATACGCCCATCTCAAACGGAGGCTCTGGCGACATATACCGAGGGATGCTGAAAGGGGGAGGGAAGGTAGCAATCAAGTGCGCGAGATTGTATCTCCAAGAGGGTGACACCAAGGGACATAAGATTCTGAAGGTACGCTGCGGATCAATGAAGCGGATTCGAGGCATGTTGAAGTTTTTTCGTTCTAACAGCAAAGCGCTCGAGAACTCCACACTTGGTCACGGCTTGAACATGAAAACGTACTCAAGTTATTTGGGTTGGCGCAGTTTCGCGATCATATGGCTATGGTCTCGCCTTGGATGGATAACGGCACCCTGCTGGAGTTTATTAAACGCAACCCGACTGCTGATCGCTACCAGCTGGTGAGCCTGAGCTATATCATACTGCGAGGGTGGGCTGAACTGTATTGTGGATAGTGCACGGGCATATCCGAAGGCGTCGCGTACTTGCACCAGAACGATATAGTAGGTCCTATCATGGTGTCTTCGTGTAGCACTACATCATTATACATTTGCTTAGATACACGGAGACATCAAAAGTGTAAGGCTTCTCGTCCTTGTCAAAGAGGATACTAAGACAACGCTACAGGCGAACGTACTAATATCGAACCAAGGTGTAGCAAAGCTTGCAGACTTTGGATGCTCAGAGTTGAAGACGAGCACGCTATGTTTCACGACTACGAGCGTGCTGAAGCTCTCTATACGCTGGGCAGTAAGTGATCTTACTACCATCTGTTCTGTAAATGAACTTTTGCTTAACTATTCTGAAGGCACCAGAGATACTCGATGGCTCACTATTGCGAAGCAAAAAAGGAGATGTGTATGCGCTTGGGATGGTACGTTAACTCGGATTCTCGAGTTCTTGGCCAAACCTGCTAATTGGTGGTATCGTATCAAAATCAGACTCTGCTAGTATGTACAGTTTCGTAGCTCCCTTGTTGCTCATCGTAGAGCTGATTCGTGCCCCAGGAAGCTGTTACAGGTGCGATACCATTCAGCGATCTAACGGATCGAGCGGTATGCATCGCCGTAGTTATGCAGCGCCAAATCCCTAAGCGACCAAGGAGGTTTCCATCATTTACCCCGGGCGAGGCCGCGCAGCTATGGGGACTCGTAGTGGATTCGTGCACGCATGATCCTTTGGATCGCCCGGACTCCACAACAATTCGCAATCGCGTGAGTCTTATGGATTTCTTGTTTTTGTTCTAAAGAAGTTTACAACTTGTTACTCTTATTTACAAATAAGGTACAGAATGTTGGGCAGCGTACCGAGCATGGTTTGCTCAGCCACGGCATCTCTGGCTCCAGCCCTAGCGCTACTGTAGACGTAAGGAGGTTGGGCGACCCTCTTCACCCATGATTGACGTATGAATAGCACTGGTCCGATGAGGATGAGGAGAGTGATGGCGACTACGATGACTACGATGACTACGACGACTATGACGACTACGACGACTACGATGACGACAACGACAACAACGAGGGAGGTGTTGCTGATGGTGGCTTCAGTTTGGCTGAGCCCGCCGAGCGAGCGATATTTCCAGACAAACTAAATTCTAGCCCAGTACAGGGCTATGTCAACGCTCCGCTTCAACCCCCACCACCGACACTTCCGGAACAAGCAGATCACCCGGTGAGAAAGCGTCAATGTGACATCTGCGGCTTGAAATTGCGTCGTCCGGGTTTGCTGAACGATCATATGAACGCACACCTGGGCTTACGTCGTGAGTAAATTTAGGTTGAGATATTGATGCCAGAGCTAACCGATCCTTCGAATTCGTTAAGCTCACAAATGCCCAGTCTGTGGCCAGGGCTTCGTTCAGAGGGGAAATGTGGATCGTCATATGCGCACCGTACACGACAATGCGCAAGGCTGATCATTATGTGAGGCTTGGTACCGTTTGTTTGGCTATCACTCAAATTATTGGGGAATACTGGTTAGGAGACGTAAAGGTGGTAGACTGAGGATGAGTTTTATGGCCCCTTGATTGGGAGGTGGCTGATTGTAAGGTTTCTTTTGTTTAAATCAACAACAATTCAATGACATTGACTTGTCGTGCCTCAACTGGTGCTTGTATACCAACTGCATCTATACTTGGTTGTGGTGATAGAGCGTGAGTAAATATACATTTTAGAGCGATGAATTATACTTGCCAGTTTCACTTGGATTGGGCCGTACAAACTGCCAGGGTTGGGGAGCTCGCCGGACAAGGTGTAATGCTTTGATGAAGTTCGGCATCTAGTACTCCAACCGACAATATCCTGTTTGAAGCGCCAGGTGACAGTGTGGACGTTGTGCATGACTTCAACCCAGACACTGTGGGATCTCAGGAGTCAGGCAGACCGGGCTCCTAGCTCGGCCAGTTCCATCATCCTTATTTCTGTAGTACTTCGGGAGTCGGGATTGTTAATCATGCCCTAAGCGATGCCTCGTGCTGGAGGCAAGGGTGCGCTTACGGCACATCATTTTAACCTTCACGGCCTCAACTCGCTTCAACCTTGAACGACAATCATGTTGACGGGTGCCAAAGGTATGGGTAAGGAACATGGCGAGAAGGGAAGTTTAACGTCAATCCTTAGGTGTCGATAGGGCTGGTGAAGTTATGAACACTATATCTAGTACTATGGTTTGTAGCAATAGCTGCAGTGGGCACGACGTTCGCCTGATCATTGGTAGTCTGCTTCCGAAATCATCGCAATTCTTACTGGCCATCGATGTGGCGATATTACTGGCGAACTTGACCTCGACAGATGTGGACGTAGCCCTATCTCAGGCGGCGGCTTTGGCGACGTGTACCAAGGGACACTCAAAGGGGGGGAGAAAGTAGTGATCAAGTGTGCTAGGTTGTACCTTCAACAGGATGATGTGAGTGGATACAAGATTTTAAAGGTGCGTCTTCTGATTTAATCATCTACCTCTTAACAGCTTTTACCAACCTGATTTCTAATAGCGTGCCGCTCGCGAGTTGCACACTTGGTCGCGCTTGGAGCATGAGAACATAGTCAGTCTGTTGGGGCTGGCACAATTTCGAGATCAGATGGCGATGGTCTCGGCTTGGATGGACAACGGAACACTATTGCACTATATCACTCGCTATCCAGCCGCTGATCGTTACCAGCTAGTGAGTGGGTAGTTTATCTCCCTGTTGGATGTATTGGTTTACAGGGTATGCACAGTGTAGTGACATTTCCGACGGAGTAGCGTACTTGCACCAGAACGGCACAGTATGTCCCTTCATATTACCCGCTTAGAACATCAAGGTGACAGTGTGTGTCTCGACGGATACACGGGGATATCAAAGGCGTGAGTAATTGGAATAGTGTTTGGTTTCTGCTCGAGTGACGGTGACAAGCTGCATCATAGGCAAACGTGCTGATATCCGCAAAGGCGTAGCAAAGCTAGCCGACTTTGGGTGCACGGAAATGAATTCAAGCTCACTACACTTCACTACAACAACTAATGGGGTAAATATTTCTATGCGCTGGGCAGTGAGTAGACTTTGTACATTTGCCTACCCATAATATCTGATAATTGTCCTGAAGGCTCCAGAGATGCTAACTGATCAAGAAACACGTAGCAAGGAGGCCGACGTGTATGCACTCGGGATGGTAAGCGTGCTCGAGTTCCAAATCCTTTAGCTGAGATACCGGCTGATGGTTCTGTGGCAAATGATAGACATTCTTGGTAATGATCTAGTTCATTAGTGTCCCAGTACAGTTCTAATTCGAGCTTTAGGAAACGATCACGGGGAAGGTGCCGTTCAGCAATAAGAACGACAGAGCGGTGTATATTGCCGTAGCCGTGAAACTGCAAATTCCCGATCGTCCATTAGAGTTCCCCTCGTTTACATTCGATGAGGCTAACCAGTTGTGGGAGATAATAGTAAGCTCATGTGCGCACAATCCTTTGGATCGACCGGGGTCTACAGCTATCCAAAACCGTGTAAGCTCTGCCGCTGTCTTCCTGAAGTGATTTTAACTCTCACAAAACAGGTACGAAATATTAGGCAGCACGCGAAGCGAATGTTACACCATTATTCTACTACTGGTTCCGACTCGAGTACTACTGTGAAGGTGAGAAGGCTGGAATATTTGCCACATCTAGACAGATGTATAACATAGCATATAGGCGCCAGCTAGTAAAAAAGTCATTTACGACAACAAGAATCCCGCGGACCCCTTTGAATCGAGGGATGGATACGATCTCCTAGCGCCAGACCGGAGGCCCAATCAAGCTCATCCATACGTTCCGTTTGAGGAGTTCTTTGTTGTTGAGGACTTAAGTGAAATACTGCAGCCCCAGCCTCCGCCACTTCCAACGGTACTTGTTTCGCATGATGTCACGGTCAGCGAATGGGATCGCTGTATGGTGGTAAGTCGACGATTGCAACTATTGCTGACCCATACCAATGTCCCTCCAAAGATCCTGGTTCGATTCGCCTCCCGGGTAATTCGATCGGCGGGCAGCAGCGTTCTCGACCCATTGCTCGACTTCGTCACTCAATGGAACATCGGTTTCTTCCTGCCACGTGGGGTCGATCTTGGCGTTTACAAAGGCAACACTCGTCGCTCTGGACCTGCAAGCATGATTAACATCAAGTCGAAGTTGCGTGTACTCTCTAAGGAATCGGAGGGTGCATCCGGTGCCCGAAGGCGAAAACGCAGTGTCTCGGTCCGCCTTCGGGCAGTCGTAATCAATCTCGTAGCTGGTTCTAACTCTGGTACTGCTGCAAGGGTGAGATAGATGAGATATTTGCTTTCTTCGTAGCAAATGCGTGATGCGCCTATAATAGGAACTAGCTGGCAAAGAGGCCATCTACGACAATGAGGATTCAGCGAACCCCCTGGAACCGAGGAATACAACGAAAGTATGAATCTGGGCGTGTTAAGCTTATTGACGGTTTGCTGATGCAGTGCGGGAAGTCTGCAGATTACAACGATAATAAAGAACTCGACGAGCAAGGCAAAAGCAAGGAGGCAGAAGAAAGCGAGGACGAAGATGATCGAGAGGAGGCAACCTCCATGCAACAGCAGTCGCCTCGATCTGGTTCAGTCTCCACCGCAGCTAGCGGCTACCCGAGTGGTGCACGCCAGGGCAAACGTCGTGTCGGCTCTATGGACACGAGCGATCTGCTCCCTGGTATCCAAGTATTACAAGTGCGTATATGCGTAGCGCAGTTTGCCACGGTGGCACTGACATTTCGACTATATAAATCAGGATCTACTTGATCTTCGTCAACGATGGCAAACCGAGTTAGCTAATGCTCATCGAGCGGCAGGGCGCAAGGTCAAGTCGCTACTCAACGTGCTCACAACGGGCAAGTTTGACTCCATCTCGGACCAGATTATTGAATGGGTGAATAGGAGCGAGCAAGAAAAGGATGGCTCGATGCTTATGCGGGTGACCGAACTTATTTTTGAACATGCCAAGAACGGGGCAGCGTTTAGCAAGATGTACGCGCGACTTTGCCGAAAGATATGGAGCGTGTGTCACCCAACATCCAGGACGAGACGGTGCGGAGTGCCGAAGGCCAGCCGGTCACGGGTGGCTTGCTCTTCCGCAAATATCTGCTCAGCCAATGTCAGAAGGGGTTCGAGTGCAGGCGGCCCGCCAAGGGAGCCGATACGCTCGCAGCGGGCGGGGGTGGAGGCGACAAGACCAACCTTCAAAGTCTTGGATTTGTTCAATTCATCGGTGAGCTGTACAAGCAAGGAATGCTTACAGAGCGTATCATGCATGATTGTATCAAGAAGTTGCTATCCAACGCGATAGATCCGGGAGAAGAGGAAATCGAGAGCTTGTGCGAGTTGTTTAGGACTGCTGGTCGGGACCTAGACACCTCCAACGCACGCACGCATATGGATGTCTACTTTGAGCGAATGCAGGAGATGGCAAGAGTAAATCGTATCAATTCGCGTATGCGGTTTAAGTTGCAGGTATGTACAATATTTCGTGCCTTCCTATCACATCTTACCTTGTCAAACACCTTCATAACTAGGACATCATTGAGCTTCGTCACCGATACTGGCAAGCACGTTCGGCCATCGCTCAGCCTTCGACCATCAACGCCGTACACGGGGAGGCCAAGCGTGGCGGTTCGCATCGCGGTGGGCACCGCGGCGGAGGTTACGGCCGACAACGTGGTGGGCGGAACGTTGCTGGAGGGACGAGCACCACCCAACCACTGGCTGAAGCCACTGATCTCCCCCCATCGGGCAAGCTTTCGAGATCGGCCGGTCTTTCATTTGGTTCAATGAGTATGTTGAACATTAAGGACCCAAGCCCGTACGGCGCGGGTCTGGCTCGGGCTAGTTCATTTCAGAACATACTTGCTGTGCTTGGTGTAGGCGGCCCGTCTCAGCTCAACGCCCACGGAACGCAGCTAGAATAGAGGGGGCTCATTCGGGTTGGTTGGGGGGGGGGGGGGGGATTTCTGCGTGTGAGGAGCTACCGGTGCACCCCAAGTATCTGCTTGTGCGGCGGTCTCACCTAAAGACTTCAGTGCGAGGAGTTGCCAGCGTTATCTCTGATATGAATATACTCGTATATCATATTGCTGAACAATTGAAGCCACATAACATGAGGGGCGTTTTCCTTCGGCAGCTAGCGCCTTGTTGAGAAGATCGTTCGCCATGATGCGCATCTTATGTATCCACTACATTTATAACCCGAATTGTTGTGGGGGCGGTTTGGGGGCGTGCTAAATTAATACTGAAATAAGCGCCCATATCTTCCAACTTCAGCGCTTAACACCAGCAGTGATTGATCCAACGGCGCCTCATGTTCGCGATCTTCCCTGCCATACCCAAACTCCCAGACAGACACGAATTAGTGTGCACTCTAAAGAAGTGTCATGCAGTCGGGCTCCACAGGTGTGCTTAATAGGCTCGTCAACAAGAAATGGCATGCATAATAACTCTCAGCAGACATCGCGGATGGGGCTGTTGACACTATATCCAGCACTATGGTGTGTAGGTTATATGTACTAGGATGAGCGCTCACGTGGTACGATTGGTGCAACACAGACCGCTTCTGCAATTATCGCAGTCCTCGCTAGGCGCCGAAGTCCTGACATTACCAGCCAACTTGACCTCAGCAAATGTGGACGTGCACCAATCTCAGGCGGCGGCTTCGGCGACATATACCGGGGGGCGCTGGTTGGAGGGGAGCAAGTGGCAATCAAATGCGCTAGACTACACCTGCAACGGGATGATGTAAACGGACACAAGGTTTTAAAGGTACGATTCGAATCGGGCGACGATCCGAAAGCTGTTGTCTGATCGACTTTGTTCAAACAGCATGTTGCTCGTGAACTTTACACTTGGTCCTGCTTGGAACACGACAACGTCGTGAAGCTGCTAGGACTTGCACAGTTTCGAGATCAGATGGCTATGATCTCGCCTTGGATGGACAATGGAACCCTAATGCAGTATATTGATAGTCACCCAACCGTAGATCGATATAAGCTAGTAAGTTGGTACTATATCTCTAACGATATGTCAAATTATATACTATCTACACAGTGTCTCAGTATCTCAGAAGGCGTAGCGTACTTGCACCAGAATCATACAGTACGTACCTCTGCTACCACCTGCGCGCACAGCTGCATAAGATCACTTATTTGATCAGATACATGGAGATATCAAGAGTGTAGGAACTTGTGGTATTGTTTGCTCAAAGAAACATGTGGCTAACGTATCATCGTAGGCAAATGTACTAATATCAAGTCAAGGAATAGCGAAATTGACCGATTTTGGATGTACGGAACTAAAAAAGACCACGCTATGTTTCACAACAACGACCGGCGACGTCAGTTTATCTATGCGCTGGGCAGTAAGTCGTCTTTCAGAGGTATATCACCCCTAGACTGAGCTATGTTCGAATCCGCCCCAAGGCTCCGGAGATACTGGGTGGCTCCGTGACACGTAGCAAGAAGGCAGATGTCTACGCACTTGGAATGGTGATTCTATCAAGTTTACAGATAAGAATGCTCGCTAATTGGCCTATGTTAAACATTAGACCCTCCTGGTGCGTGAAATGAGATCCTTAGTGCTTAAAATAGATCTCACAAATACCTCAGGAGGCTGTCACAGGGATGGTGCCTTTTAACGATAAGCAAGAAATGGCGGTATATATTGCTGTGTCCATAAACCAGCAAATTCCTAAACGTCCTCAAGAAATGCCTTCAATTTTCTCGAGCGAAGCCGACCAGTTATGGGCACTAATGGTGCGTTCGTGGGCGCACGACCCCGCAGACCGGCCCAGCTCAGCGGAGGTCAGAAACGTGGCAAGTGCAGTCAGTTGATCCGGTAAGAGCTGAATACTCACATTCAAGGTCGCACAAAAAGATAAGAAACATTAAACAGCAGCCCGCGGAGCTTGCACACGACCCAGCATTAGGTTTCGTTCGTTGCGATAGTCCTGACTCGTCAATGCGTGCAGAACAAGATACCGCCGGTATTGGCCCTACTGTCGCAGCACGCCCAAGTCGCCCCAAGAGAGCGTTCTCGAAGTCTACAATATTTTCGGTGGCTACCAATATATTTTTGAACATCTGATTGCGGCTCACTTACGTCTTATGCCTACGTTAGGGGCGAGAGCCGTCGCGAGCTAATTCTCTTCCACTCGAGGTGATGAATAATTTAAATGAGACGGAAAGGAAACGTCAGGAAGCCATCGACGAGCTCATCAACACCGAACGTGAATTTGCACACGATCTTGAGTATATGCGCGACGTAAGTCGTTCCCGTCTTTTTCAACAACATTAGATCAGTGACTAAGTCTGGTGTTCGGCCAGTCCTGGATGACTCTTCTCAAGACAGAAGACATCATACCAGCTGCCCGTCGCGAGGAGTTTGTGCGACAAGTTTTCTGGAACATTGAAGAGCTCATTAACGTCAGCACCTCTCTCTTAGATTTACTTACCAAGCGACAAGAAGAGTATCCGACCCTCAAAACCATCGGGGACATCTTTCTAGAGATTGTTCCTCGCTTGGCTCCGTTCGTAGAGTATGGACAACGCCAGCTACACGGACAATATGAAATGGAGAAAGAGCAAAAGTTGAATTCAGCGTTTACAGCGTTCGTAGAGGCGATAGAGCGATTACCAGCAAGTCGTGGGCTGGAGCTCAACTGGTACCTTACCAGGCCGACGACGAGGCTAGCAGAGTACCCCCTGCTACTTCAAGTCGTGCTAAAGCATACGTTAGAGGACAGTGAAGATGCGGCGGTGATTCCCCAGGTCGTTGAGCTTGTGCAGGAATTGATGGGCAAGGTGGATGAGGAGAGCGACAAGGCGGAGAATAAGTTTATTCTATTACAGCTGGATAAGGAGCTAGTATTTGGGGAGGGGGAGAAAATGGTACGTATACTCTAGTGCCTTGGTCGACCACGTATTAATTAATGATATGCGGATTGGTGGGGACGTAGGATCTAAATTTGGGAGATGAAAAGAGGCAGCTATTGTATAGAGGACCATTGATGAGGCGAGGTGGGGCGGCCAACGAAAATGGAGATTTGCAGATGTTTTTATTCGACCACGCACTATTGATGGCTAAGAGTAGGATGATGGGCGAGCGTGAACAGCTAAGGGTGTTTCGACAGGTAAGTTTATTATAGAGTCAAGAGCGTTTATTTGTATTCAATCGTTTATGCGTCATTAGCCAATCCCTCTTGAGTTCCTTATGGTTTCTACACCAGAAGAAAGCGCCATAAACGCGCCAAAACCGCGTGTAGCATCTACTCAACGCAACTCGGGTGGATCGACCGGGTCTGTAGGATCAGTTAGGTCGGCCGAGCTGGCTCCTGGGGGTGAACCACGACCGCGTGTCGCTCCCGCACGGCCGATTTACCAGAAGAGAGGGCATCAGTTTACCGTTTATCGTATGGGCAAACGAGGAGTGAGTCCTTTTATCGTGATATGGTATAACCTGAAATGACCGGAAGGATTAACGAATTGGATAGTACTCGTTGGTGTTACTAGCTCCAACTGTCGCCGCGAGACGCAAATGGGTCGAAAATATCACTGCGCAGCAGGAGGTTGTGCGCAGGCAGAATTTAGTGTTCGATACATCCATCGTGAACGAGGATGAGTCTGTGGGAGACACGAAGGTGAACTGCGCAGCGCTATACAGTAAGTTACTAAGAACTTTCTTAGCCCTGGGTGGGCAATTGATTTAGTTCTCAGATATGGGACGATCCACCGTATATGGGACGGACCTCGGGGTGTTTCTCCAGGTGTTGGGTGATGATGAGAATAAGGCCTTAGCCAAAATCTTGGACTTGGCAGACGTGCAACAAATTGATGTGTTAGAAGAACACCAGCTCTTGATTGTCCTCGCGGGTAAGATAACATACTGGCGAATTGAATGCCGCGCTGACGCTCAAATCTACCCATGTAGGGGGGTCGGTCCTTACTTTCCCGCTTGGCTTACTGAAATCCTCAGACCTCGCGAACCTCACGACGCACGCCGCATCAGACATATCATTCTTCAAGGTCGGTCGATGTCTTGGTCGAATAATTGTATGCGTGGCCAAGACAAGCACTCTCTCGACCACGTTCACTATGCTGGAGCCAGTAAATCAGAATGAGCGCGGAAAGAGCAAGTCGGCATCCGGAAAACAATCACAGGGCGAGAACTTTACCCTAAAGGTGTTCAACGTAAGCACATGCAAATCTTTGCTCTTCAGTTCTGTTGACTGGCTTTTCCAGGAAGTTCACATCCCCATCGAATCTAGTTCTATCTACTTCTCTGAAACGAAGCTGTATGCGGCGTGCACGAACGGCTTCCAGACCATTGATCTTGAGACGCTTGATACCCAAACTCTGCTAGACGCTACTGATCCATCGTTGGACTTTGTGCAGCGCCAAGAGGACGTCCGCCCGCTGAGCATATATCACACGGATGGAGAGTTCTTGTTGTGCTATACCGGTCAGTTTCAACTAAATTCTTGCTAGGATGAGAGCTAATGTGCGAGATTCTCTACAGAGTTCGCATTTTATGTGAATGAGCGTGGGCAGCGATCAAAGCCAGATGTGACTATCCATTGGGAAGGGGTCCCGATTGCATTTGGTAAGTCTGGCACGACGTGAAGTAGTAGGTCGTGTTCATTCTCGTTCCTATGCTCTCGCTAGTCCTCCGCCACCCGTATGTGATGGCATTTGATCCGACTTTCATCGAAATCCGGCGTGTAAAAGATGGGTCGCTTGCGCAGGTAATCCGAGGGAATAACCTCCGCTGCCTCTTCGCGGACGCCCAACTGTCTATGACAAATATCTCAGACCCCTCTCAGGACGCTAGAAGCGATATTTTCGTAGCATCGGACAACAAAATCCTCGCTGTGAGACCCGCTCAACCGCTGCATGTGCTGGACGTGCCTACAAGTACGATATAAGTCGTTTTCTCCTTCATATTGTCACGCAACCTACTTGTTATGTGTTTTATGTACTAGTACCTTATCTATTGTAGTTGTGAGTCTGTAAATGAGATATTTCAATCGCACACTAATGCATAGAATGAGAAGTGAAGAACTGCGGAACAGCTTCATGGATCGCTATGTACGGAAAAGCACAAGCGTTGTGTTTTTGAGTTGGTAGGGCAAATAGTCGTTTGTATTAGGGTAATACGACTAGCATCTATGGCACTGACATGGCCTTCGAGAGACTCCTCTGCCTAAGTCGGTAGATTGTATGCTTCGGCGGTAAAATCTGGGATGAATCCGTCGACCGGATCTGGGGTCGTTCGTTTGCCGAGCCGGCGCGACCACTTCTGTGGATCCCCATGTTGGCGCACGGGCCAATGTTCCAGCCTATAAAGAGACCATGATAGTCGCTGGGTCTCCTCACCACTCTGGCCTTTTGGCTTAGATCAAGTGTAGTATCTGTTCTTTTAGTCTTAATCGACTAAACGGTGGCACCGCCACCTATATCGATTATTCAATTTTTGCCGTCCGGGTGACTGCTCCTCTGCTTGCACGAGCGGCCACGAGATGACCTTGCCGTTACACTACAGGCTTGTGTTGTCGCGGGATCTCTCTGTTATTTTTTCGAGCCTTGTGGGCCTAACCCTAATTTCGTCCTGGCTAGCGCACGTTGGTTGATAAATAGGCACTTGTAACTTCAAACGATGCGGCAATATATACTGCCCCAACTAGCCACCAATACCGTATTTCACGCTAGTCTCTTTGCGATATCCCCCTATCTTAAGCTGAGATCACTATGGTTGACCAATGTCTACTCCTACTAGGGGTAGGCTATGACTGGTAAGCTATTTTGTAGGCCCACATCGATGCAATGTCTCCAGGTTCACTCCTTGTACGGCCATATCTGATTGGCGCTTCTTATTTTCCTATGCTATCAACTCTGAGGATAGCGTGTCGCTCAAAGTGTGTTTTGGGCTTGTTTAAACGGCAAGTCGGCAGATATTTACTTGGATTCAGCGTAGAACTCTAAGAAACTCGTAACTTACACGTTAAGGATCTAACGAACTTAAACTCAATTAGTGTGCATGTCGCCAACGTTCGTGAAATGGTTGTCTATACTTCACGTGACTTCATACCACTATTGTTTTGCAAACTGACTGTGTTCTTAGACCATCAATAAACGCTATTCGTGGACATCCAATCATGTTGCTAAATCATTTACCAAATATGGTAAGCTAAGGCTCTGATTTCAAATAAGCATCGAACTCTGTTCTATTTTTGTCTCGCACTACACTCATTTACCAAAACGGGTAATCTAGCTCACTCTTGGCTTATTGTGCTGTTCAGACAGCCCAGCTATAAAACCAGCTGTCATTCGTCATATCATACGTGCAACTGCCCTCCAAGCTCCTACTGCTCGTACCTTGAACCCTCAACTCCACAACTCGACTCCCGGACCCACCCGCAATGGTTTCCAACAAGCAGCACGCCGCCGACTGGAAGTCTCAAAATGCCTTTGCTCATTTTACTGAGCTGTGCAACATCCGAAACCACCCTTCGTTCTCTCATGTCCCGCCTACTCTCCCCACCGCCAAGTGGTTCTTACACACATCCATCGCGCACGGGGTTTGGGACGGAGGTAATTTGACCGGCGGGGTTCAGTTACTTGGACTGAAGCTCGACCGAGATTGGCCAGAATGGGCTGTGAGTATTTCTGCCATCTTTCACCGTTTTATGTCGGTCTAATAGTGACCTATTGCATAGGCAAACACTACAAACGTGCTCGGCGTCATCTTACACGACATGTTCGCCGACACGGATTTCTTCTCTTCTCTCGAATTACTTCCCTCCCACCAATCCTCAATTACAACCCGTATCCGATTCGAGAAGCTATTGTATATGGAGGCTCGGGTGCGACATACATGGGAATGGCGGCAGATTAACCACAAGTCGAAATCGGCAACGTGCTTCCATCCAGGTCTGTTGGCTTCCGGAAAAGCAAAGCCGGAGTGCGCAGGACACCCAATCAACCGGAAGTCGAGGAGAATGTATAGCTGGAGAGCGTATCACGAGATCATGGTACGGGAGAGGAGGGGGAAGGAGGTATCAGCGGTCGAGAACGAGTACGCGGATGATTGGGTTCTGGTTTAGACTGCTATCACATCTGATTGCTTATAACTATTTAGACGGTTTGTTCGTTCTTGTTTTATCTTGTATCGCAACTGGACCTTGTTGTATCGTTAGCTGACAATGTATACTTGATTCAAACAGCCTAGAGGCTCAAAATCCGACTGAGGCACTTACGTTGTTTCCGTATCATCTGTGAGCATGGGTTCGAATGACTCAACCTATGCCACAACACAAGGCGCCGATCACGGGCACAGTGTGTCCTTCGCCCCTCGCCTCCACACAAATATCCGCGCATATATCTCTACCGATATAGATACCGTCGGCACCGTCAATCACCCATATATGCGTTAAAGGACCCGAAGCCCCGAATACTGCGCAGCCGTTCCCACATGAATATAACCCTCTTTCAGACCGAACCAAACCTACACACTCTGTTTCCCACACTCTAAGTCTTGTGAACCCGCCTTGTGGGATAAATGACATCACTGGGTCATATTTGGTATTTCGTTCAGCGCAGGCGGTGAGATAGGGTGTATTAGACAGCTCCGAGCGGAAACTTTCCAACCTCGGTGACAGCTCCTAACATCAAACCTGCAGTTGGGTAAGTCCAGTGCGTTGGTATTCGGAACGCAATAACAGCTCACCTGTACAGTGTCGGAAAGGGGTACGAAGCATACATAGGTAACAACAAAACCTCTTGAAATCAACCGTAAACCCTTTAACATGTCTGAAACACCCTTGGGAGGCGCTCCACTACATATGGATCCATACAGCTGCGGATTCAGGCCAAAGAGTTTGTGACAGGTTTTTAGATAGGGAGGCAATCGTCACGCAAACAAAAACAAAAGGAATAAGAGTCATCTTGAATAGGACAGGATATATTTACACAGCGCACCAAAACCCTCATAAATCAAACGCCCCCTACCCCCTCGTCTATTCGGTTCAAGGCATCCATACCTTGATTCGCTGGTCCACACTTCCCGACGCACATACGTTCACTCGTCTGCCCTCTCCAGCGTCTGCTCGACCCCATGCTAGGGATGTCACAAAATGGTCGTGCGCCTCGATCGTCTTGGTACAGCGCCCGGTCTTGAGGTCCCATACTCGGATTGTCTTGTCGTCACATGCGGAGAGCAGTGATTGGCCGTTGGGGTGGAAAACTAGTCCTCGGACCCAGTTGTGATGCCCAGCCTAACATTCCGAGATATTAGAGATGATTGAACAAGAAGAAGGATAGACCTTACCAGTGTTTTTAGACACTGCCCCGACGTACTACTCCAGATTCTAATTGTTCGGTCTCGAGAACCCGTTGCAATATATTGTCCGGGTGTTTTGTTTTTATCTGAGCTCTAGTTCCACGCTGAAATCAGAAACCCCATTAGAAAGCAAACCATGACACATACCTCGATCGACGCAAGCTCATGAATAGCTGCGTACGCAGCAACGGGTGCAAATACTACAACTTCTACAACGTTTTCATGGCCCCGCATCTCCATTTTGTTTTCCGCTGTAGACGCATCCCAAACGCGCGCCGTCTAGGGAAAGTATATATCAGTACAGCTACCGCCCGCTCGAGGGACAACGTACATGGTCGTTTGAACAAGTTGCAAGTAGTTTACCATCGTCTGAAGGAACAACATACCGAACCCAATCATCATGCGCTTGTATGGTTTTCACGCAGTGTCTACCCCATGAGTCAGCCAGCTCGCCAGTCACACAAGCCGTCGTGCCTCACCCGCTCTCTACGTTCCACATTTTCACCGTTCGATCTCGGCTCGCACTCACGATAATGGTATCCCCAGGCATGAATCGCACTGCATGTACGCTATGATCGTGATCCACGAATGTACGTGCTTGAACCCAATCTTTCTCTCCGTCCCACAATCGGATAGACATATCAGATCCACATGACACTGTCGAAGAAACGTCAGATCTGCTAGCATCCATACAGAGATGCAATTGGTTTGCTGAAAGCCTCGTGAAAACGAACATACCTAGCCACCTTCCTTTCGAGTCAAACTCGACATCATGCACAGAGCGAGTATGCCCTTTTAATGTGCGCTCAAACTCTCCAGTCTCCCAGTCCCACAGTTTAATAGTTGCGTCCTCTGATGCAGACGCAAGCATCGAGTATAGGGGGTGGAACGCAACCCTAGTGACCTAAAGAGGATCGTGGGG
>WSTJ01000274.1:0-31060 GCA_019623705.1 Ceratobasidium sp. 428 | reverse complement strand
ATTCGGCTCCCTCCAGCGGTTATGAGGTGTGACCGATCCAGCTTGCCCTGATCGGGCAAATTGGCCGCCGGGGTTTTCCTGACGTAGATACGCTTAGTCACAGCGCTTAAGTGGCGATTAGCCACCAACGTCAACCTCGAACAACGCACAATCCGCGACTCACCCTAATCTTCGTCCTCAGCAGCATCGGATTCACCGTCCGTCGACTTCCACTCCAAATCGTCGTCTCCATCCTCTTCTTCTGCCGCCTTTAGAGCCTCCACTAGTTCGTCCTCGTCCTCCTCGCTCATCACCAGCTCGTCATCGGTCTCGGTTTCGCTGGTTTCATCGTCCTCGGCCGTAATAGTACGATCGTTTGCCGGTGTAATATTGCTCGACGCGCCCTGTACGCCGCTTTCAGTCGCGGAATTCGGTCCTATACCGAGCCACGAACGCCTTGGCGAGCTTATAGGACACAAGTGGGGATGGTGGGACAGGTACGGCAAGGACCTCTTCGAGGTCCTAGGTGCGCTGTCCATTTCCTTCAAACCCCTGCCCCCGAAGAAGCGTACCGCTGAAGCAGCTCAGGTCGGCGCCTCGTCCCGGTCCAGTAGCACACGTAGAGCAACCCCCTCGACGTCTCAACGCGGCCGAAACTCCTCCGGACCACGTATAGCGTGCCCGAGGAATGTTGCGCCAGCTCCAGGCACCCCCAGCGCCGCATCGAACCTGAATTCAGTTATTGATTTGAATTTCAACACCCCGACTGGTGAGTGCTTTGACTGTAAAACGAATTACTGGTTTAGCTTATCTATACTTGACAGTGCAAATGTCGCCCGCTACAACCGGCGCGGCCCATTACACAGGCCCACCAGTCGAACAACACTATTATACGACGTCGCAGTCGTACCATCCGCAGACGGCACACCAGCAGCCCCTCCCTCCTGCGCACTTCCACTATTCTAACGCGCAATTCGCCTTTCAACCGCCGGCTCAACACCAACCTCCCTACGGACACGCGCCCCCTCCGCCGCCTTACCATTTCCCCCAAGCGTCTGGGCACCAACCCCAGCCGTACGGCGCTGCCGGTCCAAGGTATTACCCCCCGCCTCCGCCCCCACCGTGCTGAAAGTGTTCCTGTTCTATCTTGTATTCATGTACTCGCGGATTTTTTGCTTGGTTAATGCTATATTGTTTGTTAATAATCGCGCCTCACCAAGCTATCGTACTTTTCGAACTACTTAGAAGCCCGTTGGGCGACTGCACGCCAGAGAATGCGCTGCTCGCTGCGAGTGTTGGCCTCGCTTACCTAAGCTTATTCTATCTATGGACACTTCTCAGTTGTCCCAAGACAAATCGTAACCGCATTCTCTCGACTCACACTGAGCCTGGTACTCCCAAACTCGGTACGCGCACTCAGAACATGTACCAAATGCCAACCGCAGTGTTTTTGAACGCCTTGCGCCACTAGAACGGCCGGAATACACCATCGTAAGTGTTTTTTCTGGACTATATATTCGGAATCTACGCGCTTTGTTTGTGGTAACTGTATTAACGACATTTTATTCATTCAAAACGACCTGGGGAGCTCTATTACAAAAACTATTTCTCCTGGGACTAATCAGAAGTAATCGAAAATCGGCTGCGAACCGATTACTAGTTCTGTACCAGCCGTCTCGCAAGCTCGACCTTGCCATGTGCGTTGTCCCTGGATCCCTGCTTCTTTCCCTGATCCACACTGACGTCACATGACCTTACCGTTGTGCTGGAAGCACGATGGCAAGGTTAAGCTTGCGACGGCGGCTGGTCACGAGCCTATAAACATTTTCAGGCAGGTGATCTAACCCAGTGTTGGTAAACCCCACTCCCATGGGTGAACTTATTGGAAATGGGATGGTTGGTATGGGCGTTAGGTAATTGAAATAACATGGGAGACCAGCATGGGAGCCGATCGTCGGAAATGTCACCTACCTTTTATGGTAACATGACTAAGCAGCCAAACAAACCCCGAGTCACTCTGGCGGGCTCCGTACCCGATCCGAGTCATAATCCCGCCTGTTACGCTAGCGTTGACGGGGTTCTTGAGCGATCAATGTGTGCTAGCGGCGCATATACAAACAGATGGCGGGCCCTGAAGTCCTGTATTCTCCCGCCCTTCTTGCCACTAACATGTCGCGCCAACTCTGGCATTGGAAGTACTTCGAAAAACATCCTTCCGCTAGCCTCCCCTCAGAGAAACGTAGCTATGTCACTAGTCAACACTATCCTAAAGCCTGGTGTCGGGCATGTATCTTAGCCCACGTAGAAACTCTGCATCAAAAAGATCTAGAAGACGTGAAGCATGGCGTATCATCTGAGATTCGAGCTAACGACACACTTCGCACTCAAGGTAGGTGTTTTCGCTTATATATGTGCAATTTCGGTCGATATTGATTCAAACTCTCTAGCCTTTTTGGCCATCCCCTCTGTCTCCGGTCGGCGTGAGGGGTTTGAGCCGCATATACGGAGCTGCAAGTTGATCGACTCAGAAGCGAAGGCTTCTCTGGCACGAGAACGTACCCGATTGGCTGCGCACTCAAGTCCTTTATCTTCAGGCTCAGCTCAAGATGGCAGCAGCGACAGCGAGGCATCGACACACCCGGCGTATGCTCCAATTCATGACCGGCTCTCCAAGGAACAACAGTCTGAGCTTGAATCAGATCTCTGCAAGCTTTGGGTTGCCAACGGATGGGCATGGCACAGTATTAATGGACCAGAAACCCAAGCCTTCTTCCTGAAATGGTTCCCCGCCGTCACACTCCCTGATCGTCACAAGCTTTCTGGCCCGATTCTTCAACGCGAACTTGAATCGGCAAACTCGTCAATGAAACATTCTATAGGGGGTCGATTGGCAACGGGCATGAGCGATGGGTGGAAGAACATCAATCGGAGCTCCTTGATAGCTTCTATGTTGTCAGTAGGCTATGTGGTATGCAATTTGAGATATTCATACACGCATATAAGCTAACCTATGTCATAAGACATACACCGTCAAAGTCCATGATGTCTCTGCCGAACACAAGACAGCGGACCATCACTTGAGCCTTGTGCTCAGTAACATCGAACATGCTGAGAAGGAGCATAATGTACGAATAATTGCATGGGTATCAGATGCTGGGGGTGATTCGCGAGCGATGCGAGTCCGGTTGAATCGATTACACCCGCACATCCTTGTTTTTGACTGTTGGGCCCATCAAGTAAGTTCATGTATAGTTATGAGACGGAAGTTATTTCATTGTGCGCCCAGATAAACCTGGTTGTTGGCGACATTCTATCCCAGTGTAGTCACCTCGTCGACACCGCTGATACTGCCATCACTATCATTAAATGGATACTCCATCACTCATATCTACTTGGTCTCTTGCGCCAAGAACAGGTCCGAAATGGGGCCATCCCCTGAAGACTCACCCTCCCTGTTCTCACTCGTTGGACCTCGCATTTCCTATCGTTTCGCAGCCTTCTTTCCGAGTCTCGATGGATTCGCTCCCTTGCTGCCCGTAATCCTGAAGCCTTCCGAGCTAGCGCTGGGCGCTCTGCAGACAAGAAACAAGAGGTTGAAACTATCTTGAAGCATATTGAGGATCCCAACTTTTGGAATCGACTTGCCGAGTGAGCTTCTCACTCCTTTCACTGTCAGAATCAATACTGATGGGACTGAAATATTCAGACTCAAGCTCTATCTGGAGCCTCTTGCAATTGCAGCAAACGTCTCGCAAGCTCCGACGACCCGGCTCGACCATATTCTTATCGAACTAGGCCGGTTATACTATGTGTTCTTGCACCTTGCGTTTAATCCGAAGATCCTGAAAGTTGTACTCGAAAGTCTGGAGCGCCGCTGGGGTAAGGCCGATCAAGACTCTTTCATTCTCGCCGTTTTCCTTAATCCCTTCATTCGCGGTCGACTTTTCAACCGAGAGAACATCTTACTTAACCGATCAGCACTTTACGGAATTGTTAAACGAGTCTTTCGGCGACTTTTTCGCCGAGATAACGACCTCGAGCTCTACGAGGCGTTCCTCGATTACTACGAATTTCGGAGCGAGTTTAGCCCAGACAGGTGGGACTATCAAGAGCAACAGGCTCTGCATGAGCGAGCGGTACGTGTTTTCTGTTTAGTGTCTTCGACTCTAACTTAGATACTTATTCACGCGATAACTCTTGCAGGGAAAATCCCTCAATATGATTAACATCTGGTCCGGCCTCCTCGCTTACCAGACCCCAAACACAGGGCGACATCAATTGGCACACTTGGCGATACATATACTGTCGATCGTCGCAAACTCGGCCGGGTGCGAGCGACTGTTCAGCGAAATGGGACATATACACACCAAGCGTCGGAACCGTTTGGGATACCAGAAAGTATTTGATACGGCGGTCGTCCGCATGAACCTCAAGCGCAAGCACGCGGCCGAAGGGCAAACCCGATCACGACTAAAGCGACAATTTGGCACCTCCATACTCGATTCGGGGATGTCTTCAACCGCCCGAGTCGAGGTTAACCAGTCTGACGATTTGGGCAAATCACTCGCCGGTATTGACGAGGCGGACAAGAATTCCGCCCCGCCTACGATACGCTCACTTGCCACGCAGTTCCAACAAGACGCACTCGATGACGAAGACCTGTCAGAGTCAGACCATGGAGAGGAGGAACCGTCTCGGGCGGGCACGGGCGCATATACGACCCCACTTCCTAGGAGGGTGCGATTATTTTTTGGTACGCAAGTACCTATACCTCTTCGTGACCTGTTCGATTACACGCCGAGCTCCGGGGCTGAAAAGCATGGTTTGGATATCTTTAAGTCGGCCGGATTAGCGAATTTGGATATGGAACTCGAGCTTTATGGTTTGGCGACCCAAGAAATGCAGAAAGACCTAGAAAGTGACGACGCAACCGACTAGTTATTGATCTTAATTTATTGTACTGTATTCAGCGCACATATGTACCATATCTGGCCGATTAGTCACGTGCACTTCCCAACTGTTCTCCCATATGTTCACCACATGCCCACTTTACGTAATTCCCATGCCCATGTTGTTATCCCATTGGGATTTACCAACACTGATCAAACCCGACAGTTTTAAAGCGCTGTCACGTGTTTTCATGACACTCAACAATGGACACACCGGCCACCATCCGCCCAATTACTAATCTCCGGATTACTGGTTGGACATGCGGCCAGGTCACTTGTGAACTCGTCCATTTGGCGTCGCTTGGTTCATTATACTGTACCAAAATGTACGTCAGTCACTCTATTCAAGTTATCTCTGCTCACGCTTGACCTTGTTGATTAGCCTGTCTGATATCTTTCTAAGTTTACATTGCCACGCCTTGGCCAACCCATGATTCACTCGGACTAGTTTTTTCGCGTCCGGTATGTTTTGTTCGTTGTCCTCGCCAGCCTGTGCTAATACTCTCCTGCCAGGTGATCTTTGCCTCAAAGAAAAATCCTGAGTATCTGGACTTTGGCCGCAACGAAACAAACGCTGCTGGTGAGTCTTTTCGCTGATTTTTGACTAACGCTTATAGCCGTTTGCAGATGACTTGTTAGTTTTACTGACGCCCTCGCCGTTCCCTCTGCCCTGGTCACCCGAGCATGCTGCCTCTCACCATCCCGGCTGTGACGTGTGCTGTTACTCCAGCCACACTCCGGGCTGTTCAGCCACCGCCGTTTCTTCACCTCCTTCGTCCCTCGAACTTGGCGCCAGGTATGAACACCTACAACTTCAAGTAGTTTGATGTCTTGATGTTGATTTGGTAGTTGTTACCCCTGGCGGTGGCCTGCCTGTCCCTGCTTTGCTCGCACTACGCACGTTCATTCGCCACCCTCGCCGGTGCCCAACGTGTGTACGGCTGCCGTGCACGCTTCGGCCTCGCGCCTTGACAGCATGTCCAGGTGATTCTTGACCTCGCGCCAAAGTTGCAGCGTCGCAAGCTCGATTGGAGCTCGGTAGGGCGGGCGCACAGGTCCCGGGAAAATTTCCGGTGAGTTTTTATCGCGACATGACGTGGGTCAACAAGCTCAACTCGACCCTAGGAGCTGGAGAGGAAGCGAACAACGGCAACGATGAAGGCGACGCAGCTGGTCTGTCTCGAGGACGCATGGCGCGCGAGGCTGTTCCCCCCGACTTGCTACTCGAGGACGAAGTCTCGGATTTGGACGATCCGGTTACCAGCCAGGAACGTCAATCCTCTGTCAACGTTGGGCATCCGTTTGGTCTGCGTATCTGGAAGCCTGCGCTGTACAAGAAATCGCGTATGGTCAACCGAGTCGCCGAGTTTGACCCCCATTCGGCACCGAATGCTATTGTCGAGCGCCATCTGGTTCCTGGCAACATCATCTGGACTCTTCCATTCGGGTGGTGGTTAGCGCTCATATTCACAATCGTTTCTGGCCCTTTCTGGCACCTTCCCCGAGGCAGGCGTCAATATAGAAGTCTGGTATTTGGTCAGGGCTGGTATATCTTTCTGGCCGTTGGGCAAGTATGTCGAAGGCAACCTTAACGAGGAGGACCGCCAGAAATTCGAAGAGGATCTGACCGAGGCAGAGGGCCTCCAGCAGTCGCACGCCACGATCTCTACTCTAACGCAGGCGATACGGTTCGGGCAGCTTCGGCTGGTGGGTCTCCAGTTGCTGGGCACGCCGAACTCAGTGACTGTGGGCGACAACGCGAGCAGACCGAGTCATGGAACCCGCCCACAGAACACACATCACTCCTAATCACAAATACCACCTCATATCTCCCGGCAACCCCCACTCGTCCGAACCCACCTTCCGGCAAAATCATACGGTACCCTTCGTCCGCCTCCTCTAGATCAAGCTCGGGATCCCTCGGCCGATCCGCACACGGAGAACACGTCTGCTGCTGAAATCAAACGTCACTAGCTAGGCCAGTACATGTTCTAGTTTGCATTTGGCATCATCATCGCGCTGCTACTAGGTCTTGTCACGCTCATTTGCCATGGCTTGGTGTTTACGATCCCGATGGCCAAGCGCAATGGCGCGCTGCTGGGACATCTCTGGTAGCGCTGTTGGCGAGCAATGCGATACGATACGATTCCTAATTTCTAACGGAAATCGTCGCGAGCTCGCTTCACAACGAGCGATGAGAAGTCGGCCTCGCGGCCGGCATAACTGGGATGCCAGGGTCCGGAGGCAACACGGTATACAGGCAAGATCAACCAGGGGCAACGGTTGTATACATGCTGGAATCGATCAGTCTCGAAACCGCCGTTAGACTTAAGCTCACGCTCTGAGTTAAGAGCCGGAGGTGGCTCTTTCGTGAACAATATGAACCATAATACCTCGGCTACGCAACATCTCGTTGGTGGCCAGAGCGTCGTCACGTGCATTACTTGCTGATGCCTCACGATCTTCTTCAGAAATCGTCTCAGCCTCATCAGCGGGTAACGTACAATCCTCTTGAGAATTCTTAGCTCGGGTTCGAACATCGTCGGTCGCGAGGCGAGCGATTCACGAGGAAATTGCGCTCGCCAACAGCGCTAATCTCTGGCTCCACCCGCTCAGGATTTGGTTGCCGCATCTTCGGGTGTGATCTTCCAAACCCCTACAGCCGCTGCGTCTGAATCTGAAGATCACGATTCGGATGCCAACAACAATTCGAGCGGCAACGGAATCTCCTATGTTGTCAAGAAGACTTGTACATTTGCAGCCCGGACAAGCAGCCCTCACCGGCGGCCGGTCGACCGTCTTGCTGTGCACGTATTAGCCCGTTTTGAAGCAAGTACTACAAGTACACGATCGGCGGAATCAACGTTTTATTCATCAACCTAATTCCGATCGTCTTCTTTGCCGTTTTCGAAGCCCTTGTTCTCGAACGTCTGGCCGACCGTCGACGCGAACGTGGACAACACGTCCCATGAATCCGCAACGCGCTCACCCAACGTGCCGTCATTTTTACACTCAGCTTGGCGAGCTTGATCCCGCTCAGTTGCTACATCGGCATGGCTGTCGCGAGTGTCAGCGCCGATCCTCTATCGGCATGGACGCATTCATCAACGCTACATTCGGTTCCATCATTGAAATCATCTTGTACGCCATCGCCCTATCCGATCTCAAAGGCCGCCTCGTTGAGGGCTCAATTGTGGGAAGTTTGCTCACGGGCATGTTGTTGATGTCTGGAGTGTTATGGCAATTATTGGGGTCGTGTGTCCGATCAGATCCACAGGAATATGAGTAGTTTGGGGTGTTTTGGGATGTGGAGCGAGGGCTGATCGGGTTTTGTAGTTCCAATTGGTGTGTAATGGGTGTTCAACGTAGTTGCCCGGGGACGAAACCCCGAACGTGCCGTGGACGTGTCATCATTGCCAGTATGAACATCCAGATCCGATCTATGATCAGTTTCATCACAGCATGGTCATGAGTTGATGTACTTTTGCGCGGGAATTTTGCTCTTCGTATTTCACATTCTTCCATTTCATTTTACTTTCGATTATAATTTTTTTTCCTAGTCATACCTTATCGACTTATGGTTCTCGTTCCGCACCCACGCGACTCCGATTTGGCAGAACCCTCAACAGTTGACGCAACAGCCTGAGATACCTGTTAGTGCTGGATCGTTACGGACCGGCAGTGCGACTGCGAAACAGCTTCCGACATATCAGCGAGCGTTGAATCGGACAGTCAGTACGGCGACTTTAACTGGCGTCCTGTCTGACGGCTCGGACAACCAGAACATTGGTGGACCATCGGGCAGCCCAACTCAAACTCGACAGATCTCGTACGCCTGCCTGGGCTCCAGTTCCAAACCGGAGCCGCTCCGGGAAACCAAACCCTAGCTCCTCCGCACCAACCTGGCGCGACAACGCCTGTCTTTGAATCCGTGCAACAAGCGGTAAAGCGCTACCAGTCGCTCCAACCGGCGAATTTCTCAACCGACGATCTCGCGCGTATGGTCGCGGTCGCTACTGTTTCAGCTTTGAGGCATCAGCAGGGGCAGAGGAGGCCTGGGGTGGCTGAGCATGAGGAAGGTAGACATGGTGAACATGATACACCCAGTTGGAGTCGGGATGTGAGCGCTAGTGTGTTGTTGGGGTGTACGGCGTTGTATGTGATTATTGCTGGTGTGTCGTCTGGTCTTTTTTTCCTCACATACCTGTTTCCCTATTTCCCTCTTTTTCTAGTTTCTGTTTTATTGTTGCGTGGGACAGGTGATAATAGTCGTGGATCATGTAGAAATTCTGGTCGATGAGGTGGACGTTTGACTCGAGGGGACCAGGATCGATGAAAAGTTCTTTACAATCACGTTGTTCGCTCTCGTACCAAATACGACCGATTTTCTGAACGCCATGTAGTTTGCCATAACTGGAAATATTGCTCTTAGGTGCGTCACGTCTTTCATTAAGTGGCAGCGGCGGTGCTGATTGGTATCTACAGTATGGAGATGGGTTCCGCGTATGCACTCCAATTGCGTTTGCTCCAGATCCCAGCAATGGTTGCGTTCTTCGTCGGGATTCACAAAAGATGGGTACGAACGCTGATACGTTTATGTGAGTCTTTTTGAAAATCCCCCCCGGCAAGGTTGGTGCTGACCAGGAATCAGGCTAATCTTCCTTGGGCGGGACGTGATTGCAATCATCGTTTCCGTCTTCTTGTTGACCTATACCTATATCGAGGCGAAGAGTAACTATCGTCGTAGAAGTATTCTCATCATGAGGTGCGTTTAATTCCTATACGACAAAGCAACTCATATTGACTTCTTTATAGTGATCTAGTTCTAGTTTCCAGCCTTCATTAGGCACCAACTCCTGCCAAGACGGGCGACTAGGAAGAGTTGATGAGCGCGTTCCGCCAGGCGGTGGCCTCTTCAGCTATGTCGTAGAAGTAGTATGTCCAGTTGTGGGTCCAGTCTTCATGGATGCGTTAGGGGTTCGTCACATCCGTGTTTTTTGTTGAGTTTTTCAAATGCATAGTTCCTGACGTTTTTCGATGCGTAACCCGGTACATTTTTCATGACCCATAGCCATATATGGCCTGTCGTTTTTCCGGTTTTCATACATTTCACACCAACCTTGCCGACGTGTTTAGTTTTGTTCCAGTTTGTTTGTAAATGCATTCATTCTTGTTCTTCGAACTGGGTGATGAGTGTATGCATTGTTTGACCCTGATGGCCGGGTGAATAGGCTGCAGTGATTTCAGGTCGGCCGGTGGGAATCTATTTCCATTCCTTCTACTGAACGAGGAAAGCAGGTCATTGGGCCACACGGAATCAATGTTCAAAAACACAGCTCCTGTATGCGCGTGTATGAGTATTGAGGGATCCATATTTAGCCAACACTTGGCGTTGACTCACAGGATCGCAGAGGCCATAGTCTTTTCGCCTGCGTTGGCCGCTTGTGCGGCTGCACCCGTTGGGTCAACTCATGAAAACAACTAACTGAACATGTCCCACTATTGGTGATCTCACTCAAGTGAACAACTAGCACGGCATTTTTGCGTGAAACTTACTAATGGGTACAACTTCTCCTGTCCAGTCGCAAAATTCTTAGTTTTCTCCCATCTAAAACGGACCTCTAACTGGGTGGCCCAACTGGTAAATTGACAGACAACTGGCAGATTGGGGTCGAGGACTGAGCCGTGCCACCAGTTTCTCTTAATACCTATGCATATACACGTTCATAACGGATGACGACGTTTGAGGTGTATATACACTAACTTCTTTGAGAGCAAGAGTCGGGGGTCGCGTTTCGGTGGCGTTCGATTAATTGATCATCGAACTGGAATTGCTGGATCTTACCTCCTACGACTGGGATGGGATAAGGTTCTTGCGTTGAACGTGTATTCAGGATACATATGACTGCTTGTAACTCCACCGTACCCCCTCTTTCTTACGTACTAGGTGGGCCACCGTTTTGAGCTATATTTATGGATGCTTGAGCCGTGCTTGTTACGGGACTGCATAAGCATATTATATCACACATTGCATAACATTGACTAATATGAAGAAATCGGGCATGGCATTAGTCGGAGTTCTCCTATGTGCCACCTAATCAAGCCTCCTCCTCTTCCTTCCTCCGCTTCCTGCGATGCTTCAATATCTCAGTTTCCTTCGATTTGCCAGGCTGCTCCTCTGATGCATCTATGCTCAATCGGTGTGTCCGTTTGGGCACGGCGGTAAAGGTCCCAGTGCCCATGGCGGCTGCTTTCTGCGTCAGGTTGTCCGCCTCGAATGGATCGTTTGAATTTACGCTGCGTTCAGATTCATGGTCGGAGTCGGCATCTGCGCTGAGCTTGGGCGCTCTAGGTGCGAGTGGCGACAGATTGACTGGAGAAGAAGGCAGTAGAGGCGGGTTAAACTGTTCTTCTGGCGTTCTCGATCCACGTGGTGACAAAGCCGTCGGTGAGGGGGATGGAGAGGGTGTCCCAGATTGTTCAATAGGCAATGGGAAATTGGGAACTCTCCGCGTTGCGCGAAGAACCGGCAACGTCCCACTCGATGAAGTAGCAGGTTCCACTGGACGCAAAATAGCTCTCGCCAAATCACTGGACAACGGCACGAACGAAAGTTGGAAGTCGGCAGCCATGCCTTGGAGGTATGACGAAACGGCAGATTTCGACTTGTGCTTCCAGATAGCCGTGAGCTTTTTCGTGAGCTCCTGTCTGGCCTTCAAAGTCTTGCTGCTAAGCCCTGGCCGCGATGCATGAGGTGCAGACCTGATAAGCTGGCCCGTTGAAAACGCTGATTGGTCATCTAAGTCGGTCCACTGCTTTTCACTATGACTCGGAATCGCAAGTTGAAAACCAGCGGCTTGATGCAGTTTGACGTTACCCGCAAGCTCTGTTCGCATTTGTTCTGTCACCGAGAATTGAGAATCGGGGAATTTTGGTCCCTCTTCCTTAGAGCAGCTCATTATCGAGCCATCGATAGCCCAACTTTGTTGCGCTTCATAGGCAACAAATCCACGTTGATCCGAGTGTGTTGTAGTAGGCCCCAGACCCTCAAGCAGATGTATGGATGACGAAAAGCGGTGCAGGGCAAGACCATCTGTTACCATAGAATAGTCAGCAAAGTTTTAGGGTATCAATGGGACAAGTTTTGTCCTACCCGGATCGGGTTGCAGTTCACCAACTTCGATAATGCCGTGTTCACGAACTTGTATTGATGAGGTTTCAGCAAGCGTTTGTATCGACGTTGAAAATATCCGTACCTGCGGCTTGGTTACTCAGGGCAAACGTGGGGAGAAGGTTCAGCATGACGGTAACAACCTGCCGGCCTTCGTTGTTTGTACTTTTACGAGTCAGTAAAATATCGGTTTTGAAGAGACCATCTGTATGTGCCATCCGTGCCATCTCAGCGAGTGCCTCATCATTACCGATAGTTTTGAAACGAGTTTGAAGATCCCGAGCACAAAGCATCACAAATACAAACTGTTACGTGTGTCAATGACCGGCCACTTAGTCGACAAATGAATGGAAATACTCACACATATACGGCGCAGATGACTTGCCAGCGTGAACTGGACGTGAGCATCAGGCATGAAACTCTCAAGTGCGCCCAAGACCGTCCGATATAATTCGCCACGAAGCTTGGCACGTAGAACCTCTATTCCGTCAAGAACTGCTCCAATCTTGCTCGCATATGTTTGGAACATGTTATATGCTTGCATGTCAAAGACCCCCCCTGCGCCCGGAAATGATTCGGTTTGAGAGCTAAAAACTTCTGCTTCAAGATTGTGCAGCAGTTCGACCGGTAGCAATCGCAGGCCCGGAAACTGGTCAGGAAGACTATCCCTCAGCAGCGTGTGTGTTTCTCGAACATCTGGCCATTCTGTTATAGAGCAGTTGATTACTGCAAAATGACGTTCGCTTAGGCACATTGACTTACCTGACTCTGCTACGGGCGTTTCGGATGTTACTTCCCTACCTTCCTGAATCTTTCTCGACCTAGAATTGTTGCTTAGACTAGCGGCTGAGTCCGCACCACGATCTTCATCTTGTCGGCCGGACTCTGAGGCGTTATCACTGGTTCCCGTTCTATCAGACTCCTCGCCCTGCTCGGTAGGTGCCTCAAGCGCTTTAGACTTTGGGTCCGACGTCCTAGACGGCTTGGTGGTTGTTTTTATGGCGGGATGAGCTTGACTGTGCTTGGAGCGAGATGGCCTTGTCCGCTGTTTTGGCGTAGACGTGGGGGCATGTGAAGATGAACCGGGCTGAGATGCTGGTTGAGGCAGGCTACCAGTCTGGAGACGTGTGCGGGCCCCGGCTCCCTGAGGAGGCTTTGAGTCGGGAGATGGCGGGGACAACGAAGGCGCAGGCGAGCCCTGGTTGGGGTCGTGTGCGGGCTGGAGTGGCATAGGGAATTTAACATCTAGGGTCTGGGAGTCGAACCTTCCCCAAAACCAAGGTAGAGTACCACGACACTCCCATATTGATTGTGCCAACATCAGCAGAGGCCGGATTCGATGGTCGCGCAAGACTTGTGGTAGAACATGAACTTCGTATTCGTGAAACAATAATGCCCAGCCTAGTAGCGCATTAGCAAGCTGTTGTGTTTTGTCCGATGACCATCCCGCCATCCAGCGCTTGATTGGCATAGCCTTCCAGATTTCAGCCGAGGCAAGCCGAGTGAGAACGGGATGCAAGCTGAGCAGTTCATCCAAGTTTGGGTAAATGGGCTGGTGAGAAGACGTGGATTTTGCCTTGGTTTCTCCAGTAGCGTACTGCTTCAGCGCCGCTCGAGCCTCACGCAATTCCTCTGTCGCTGGTGGCATAAATTCTGGATCAGTCCGCGCACGTTCGTCAATCACCGGATACCCCGCTGCTCCTTTCTTTGCAGCAGCACAGTTTGTGTATAGGTCCGGAAGCCGTGGGATTTCTGAGCTGGAAAGAACCTTTTCTGCATCTTGTATAGCTTGGATTGTTTCAGGACGATCAAACATATGACATGCCTAAGACCAGACTTAAAAACATCAGAAATGAGACGGAAGCTGAAAGACCTACAAGAGCAAGACGATCTTCCAGGCAACCAAGGTGCGTTGCTTCCACCAGGCAGAGCAAAACGTTGTGGGTCCAATAGCCGCTGCGATAAAAGTTGCCAGCCTGCTTGTCGCGGTTGGTTGTAGTAAGAGCCGGCCCAGCGCAAGCAGTCCATATTAGCTGCGTTCGCTCAAGAAGGGAGTCCATCTGATTAAAGAGGTACCTATTAGCACTCATTCACAAGTTATACAACCGAGCACAGATGCCCGGTCACGTGATCTTGCACAGCGAAATTTCTCCAGCGAGAAGCAAAAGCTGGGAACCGTGAAACGACACCACATGATCATATTATTCGAGATAAAAAAGAGATAGTGGTCATAACATGTAATTGATAACACTCACCACCCAATTAATCTCCGTCAACTTGATCTTGCTATAATGGAGCCAAAAAGCACGGTAAATCTTCGCGCTCGGAAGACGGGCTCCAGGATAGAAGTAGTTCGACACAGTTTTCGGACGATCCGAGTTGTAAGCTTCTGCGTGAGATCCAGAAGGTGTTGCAATAGTTGGCTTTGGAGCGATGGGCAACATTGCATATAGGGCGCACATGACCGCAAATAGTAACGTCGGCTCGGGTACATTGTCGCCCCTCATCAATTCTAGCGCGAAGTTGATGTAAGCTGTTCGTAGTTTCAAGACCTGAACAGGACTCCACGGATCTCCCCAGTTCGCTGCGCTGCCGTCAAAACCTGCGTCCTTGTGATGCGTACTGAAGATACCCGAGACCTTCTCTGTGTAGACATTCCTGAGTGGCGGCGCGTTTGATGGGCGGAGACGTGGAGCTGTCCAGTGTTCAATTGCACTCTGGTGTCCAGCGTAGGTGATGTTCATGATGTGCTGATTCAGATATTTTTGGGCATCCGGGAGGTACTTCTCAGTCGGGACGTCAGATATCTACCGTGGTGTTGGCTCAGTACTACTTAGTGTTGACGACGAGATACATACCTTCAGTAGTGTTTCAATTGACAACCAGCAGTGAGCTGTAAGCATACCGCCCAGTCGATTTAGCATCAGCCCGATAATGTCGGTCCTAAACATTGTGTTGTAAACCCAGTAGGCACTTCGTGTCGCAATAATCATCTCGAGATGCACTGCCGATGCACCAAGCCTCATGAAACTCTCCTTTCCTTCTCGCACTCCGCCCACTCCAGTTCGTTTTGCATCCGCTGTCTCCACCGCTACGACATCGATAGTATCGTCCTTGCTCACCCTGTGAACCAAGTCTTCGGTCGACGCACGAGCTTTGCCTTTGTTTTTGAGAGCTGCCGGCGGGCCACCTGATTTCGTAGAAGAGCTTTTCCCTTTACGCGGCTCATCGTCATTGCTGACAATAATATGCTCGCCCATAGCATCGCGGACCAAGCGGTGTTCGTGACGAGAAATATTTACAGCCTTCTCACGGAACATTTGCGGGGTTTTCTGAGTGACAACCAGTTAAGCATATTACGCTATAGCGAAGCTTCTGCTCACCTCTTGGTGCCGTTTTATGCTACCTTCGTATCGCTCACCCAGGTTCCATAGTGCCTCGGCATGGCCTGCACCTTTCTGCGCCTCAGCTTCCTGGTTTTCGGCTAGTTCAGCCAAGATCTCCTGTGGTGTATTTTCTACAGTTACATGTTCGGTAAGTGAATGACAAGCAGCCTTGATTTACTAACCGTGCAGTACAATAACCCTATACGTCAACCGTTGATTGTCGCGTTCCCATTCTTTTACTATCCTGTTGAACTCGGCTCGATCAATCGTACCTTCCTCCTGAAGTTGTAGAATTTCGTCCCAACGCTTCTGGATTTTTAGAGCGTTTCCTCGCATCCCAGCAATTCGGTGGTTTCCGTTCACAAGGTATGCCCAAATGCGGTCTCCTTTGCTTCGAAGGGCTTCCAGCTTAGTACGAGCCTCGGCCAGTTGGTCGTCTGTCACAGGTTTCGAGTTTTTGTCGACCTTGAGTTGCAGCAAGTTAGCTAATTCAACTTCCTACGAAGAAAGAAAGAAAGTTTAGTTATTCTAACAGTATTTGGGACGGCTATCACTTGCCTCTGGTGCGATTTTAAGCCTTAGTTCCGGTGTAGAAGTACGAATACCATACCAGTCCTTATCCTTCATGCTTTGCAAACATTCCGGTTGGATACGAGACTCGGCCAGTCGGATGACAATTGGACTCTTATAGTCACGCTTTGCACCAAGAACCGACAAAGCATCTACCATCTTGTTTGCATGCAGAACATCCAGCGGCCGTACGTTGAGTTTGTGACTGTCGACGATGAGATTGTCATGGGTGAACGGCAAGATGTGCTCCACAGAGTAGCCACATCTGTCAAAGTTTAAGTGCGCTACACCAATCACCCAAATCGTGTATCGTTCGACAAGAGCCAGATCATCACGAGTGCTGAGTGTATCACCGCGAGCGTGTGTTTGTCGGACTGTTGTGGCCAAAATGTCCGAGAGCGAGACTTGATCTTCAACCTGCAGCACCAAAACGTCAATATATATAGCAACAGCTATTCCAATACGCCAACCTGTTTAGTATTAGAATCCAACTCCACCAGCTCATCCGGTTCATCTTCGGCAGACGTATGCTTTGCGAGCTGCTCGGCTTGCAAGACACCCAAGTTACTCCACGCTTCGACTGGGCCAACGTTAGGTCCTTGAGTTTCAGAAGATTCAGCCAGTTTTTCAGCCTCGGTTCGGTCTAAAAAGCTGCTCGCAGGTGGAGCAAACGCCTTTTCAGATTCCTCGGAGTTTTCACCATCGGATGCCTGGTGTTGCGAAGCCAAATTGAAATAGGATTAGCTAGCAGTAACTAAACAGAGTGCTCCAAACATGTGGGAAATGTTTGGAATATTGTGCAATGGTCGCATACACGATATACTCTTTGAGGTCATGAAGTACGATGAGATTCGCAAGCGAAATTTCTCTGGCAGCAACTGTCACGTGACCTGGAGCAATTATTGCTGCTTGTGCACGCTCTTCACCAAGCAGTACATGCTGATTTCCAGCAGAGTAGGTGGGGTAGATGAAAGCTGAGAGTTAAGCCTCTGACCAGTCACCAATCCAGATGCACGCTCCATCCAAGGCGCAGCCAACTACACGAAAAAAAAACTGAGTAGCCAACATGCACTTACCTCACCCAGACCAGTGCCTTTCTTCTTCCGCTCTTTCCCACCCCGAGGTTTATGGGCACCCATAGGGGGTGCTATCTGCGTGGGATTCTTAACACGGCGGCTCCCGCTCCTTGTGGTCCCGGGTTTTACTTCGGATTTCTTGTGTTTACCAGTCATGATGTTGAATTTGATGTTTAAGAGTAGCTTAGTTTCTGCTAGAACCTTTTATCATCCGCGTTGACATCAAAAACACTGGAAACTCACATGAATGGAGCTTTGAAGTCGTGGCTTGTTGTTGTTCAGCTAAAGCACGTGACTAAGGATTTTATTTTTTCTCCGAGCTACATTTATTACTCGCTACAGCACGTGACTAAGGAAACCTTCCACGTAGTTTTGCGATTACACATCTGTAGCGCCGCTCACGAGGTCAATATCTTCTGAAATACATATATAACAAGCTACGTGAGCACAAGTTCAAGCCCCTCAGAGGAAAAGAAACGAGACAAGGCAAGAGGGAGGGAAGGAAAAGGAGGTAAGAAGACAGGGAGCCAGAAGAAAGAGGTTTTGGCCCTTGGCGGACACGATGGGAGATCGAGCGCAAGCGAAATAATCAACTGCAAAATGGAAATCAATGGGTGATGTGAAATACGCAGGATGAATGGGAAACTGTGAGATGGATGGCAACGACGAAAGTCTCGCAGTCGAGCCTAAATGACCAACTTAACACGAAACGCGTATGATCCCAACTCATTCTGTGACCAAAAAAACTGCATGCTCAATAACAGCTTACCAAAACCAGTACAAGGATGCGGGCTATTCGTTCAGAAACATCAAACGGCTGTTCAACAAAATATGCAACGAGATGAACGGCTTGGGTGGACCAGAGTGCTGTGCTGAGGATATATTTTTGGCCCATACCCACAAGGTCCACCGAGTGACTTGATTCTTTTGTGAGATCGAGAAATGTGCCGATTTTCTCTTTGGCCGACCATGGTTCGCTGGGCAGATGGCTACTGCCCCTGAAATGTGTTACGACGGTGAAGAGACGGCTAGGCTATATGACAACCCTTGGACGGCAGACTATAGGAACGATTGGCTGGTATGCCTCTAGCAAGCCTGTTTGCGTGATTTCAAGGTATTGACTTAAAAATTAACAGAAAACCCTACCTCGCGGTACAACACTTGGAGGTATGATCGTCGCGAGCGATGCGACACAACTGGCTACCGACGTCGAGGCGCACGCAGTATACATCAGCCTTGCCAACATCGACAAATCAACTCGAGTGAAGACAAGCGAGAGCGCATAAATCTTAGTCGCATACATACCGATGGAAATTGTCACTCAGCCCCTCCGTCGCCCGTCGCCTCATAATGATGTTATTGATTCTAACGGCAAGATACCATCAGTGTTAGATGAGCTTATCGGTTACGTATGTATGCACACGAGTGGGTAGGTTTAAATAGAGGGGGGGGGGGTGAACGAATGCGAAATAGAACAAGGAGAGAAATAGAGAATGTGGATATATGCCGGCAAGATAAGATAAGCATGGCCGCGGGCTGTGTCAAGCTGTATGTAGGATCACGACCTCGGTTTTTGCAGCAGAAACACAGGCTGTTGAGCATAAAGCCCTGATGTTCCGGGTACCTCGCTGATTTTTACTCCACTGGACAGGCTGCATAAGAATCATCCGGTCCTCCCATGATCGAGGTTGTGTCATGACCGCTGGGCTGACATTGGATAAACCCAAGATTACATTTCTTACTAGGGCATACAACTTAGGCGATTTCATCCATCATGCATACTCTCAGTCCGCTGTTCTTCATATGTGTGAGTCAAGGTGAGGAAGATTACACTTTACTCTATCTATTTAGTATGCTTTGTTATTAAACTTCGTAAATTTGTTAGTTGCGGCGCATTGATTCTATCTAGTGAACGCACCTTGAATAAGAAAAGTTGGACTCAGAAGGGAAATGTTGGCAACGATGGAGTATCCGCTCCAGGTGAGTCGTGATGGAGAGTCAGTTTCGACATGACTGCATACGTTGAGGATCCCCTTCATTTGCCCCCTCTCGAACGCTGATGTTTGCTAGTTGCTGCTCGTTTGCCGACCGTCTTTCGAGTGTTTTCGCCTTCCACACTGCTCGGTTTTCTCCTAGCCACGCCCGGTTCATCTCAATTTCATATGTAAGTGGTTGGAGTCTCTTTAATTTCTGACGCTGACTTCATTGCTGTTGTTCGTTGATTGAGATTGATTCAAGAGTGTGGGGATGTATCACGTGGAGACGTAAGGTACGAAGTCAATTTAGATCCGAGCGCTACCCAGCGAG
The DNA here is from genome assembly GCA_019623705.1 of Ceratobasidium sp. 428. NCBI lineage: Eukaryota > Fungi > Basidiomycota > Agaricomycetes > Cantharellales > Ceratobasidiaceae > Ceratobasidium > Ceratobasidium sp. 428. Next base: position 11,622 of record WSTJ01000274.1, on the reverse strand, counting down.
ATATCAACACGACCGGCCGAACCTTCTTGTCCACCAACGATGCTTCCAACATCATACCCATCCACCACTCTGCATCAACCTACAAGACTCAAAAGCTACGCGAATGGGCTCGGAGGCTGACTGCTTGCGGCGAGTATGGTTCGGGAGCTCCAAACCTGAGCTCCAGGTATGAGAAGAGAACGCGTAATGGAGGAATAAGCGAACGTGTTTAGCGAACGCCACAGTCATGGCGGAACTCGGAGATCATGTATCGTACATCGGAAACCTCCTAGCAGGGAGGGCGGGGGGAATCCTGGTCAACGTTCAAGCTCGAGTTGCTGAACAATGCTCATTCAACGGCATAAGCTCGAGCTGGAAGGTCGCCCATGTACTTTCTCTCGGGCGCCCCTGGCAGTGCTCTTGTGGGGTCCATGGAGTAAGTGCTTACCTGCGGACTAGGCTGATGGTCGATCAGCCTTTACAGTTTCAAGTCGCACCTATCTTCGTGCATCGATTCAGAGGACGGTCGAGTGATTCGCTCGCTAGGGGCGACGATCCCAACGTGTTGGGCGGCCAGGAATTTGTGAGTAGTGCCAGGCCCCGTAATACGCATATCGCTGACGTCTTGGCCCATCTAGCAGTACCGGAATTATACATGCTGCGGTATCCCCCTGCCGGACCCTCTATTTGCTCGTCGAGTACTTTGATGAAGCCCGTTGACCAAAACGGCGCGCTCGCGGCCCTCTCCAAGAACAATGCCAATTCGAGCGATGCACGACCTAATAATGACACCAACGGACACAACCACGGCATGTTCCTTATCTCGCCTAAAGCACAGCCCACCCACATTAACCCCGGTGGATTCGATTCAGAGTCTACGGAGCTCGACAACGGGCCTGCGACCGCTGCACCCTCGCGTTCAAACACGCCACCCTGCGCAGCCTTCCCCATACCCTGCCAAGACCGGCACTGCCGCAAATGGCCAGCCCGGCAAACCAACCCCACTCATGCCGTTCCGGCCAACACAGGCTAATCCAAACGAGGCGTTTAATCGCTTCCCGGGCTATTCAAACTCGTCGAGCCGCATGCCTGGTACGTTCCGACCGCCTCCGCGACCGATCAGAGTACGCCGTCGAGCGATAGTGTGATTGCGCCGGGTGTGCTGTTCCAGCGCGGACGGAAGAGCAGCCGAGACGGTCGGCGATGCCTAATCGTCTGTTTTTGTACGGTGTACCATTCACAGACGAAGTCGTAAGTTCTCCCTTTTGATCGTCGCACTGGCACGGGCTCTTAATGATTTTCAACAGACTTGAGATGTGAAAAGACACAAGCATCACCCAAAGATTCCGCACTCGGGCTACTTAGGTTATCCGAACTATCCGCCCCACTACCCTACCCGTACCCCTATCCATGCGAAGCACAGTATAGCGATGTCTGGTGCAACGAGCGCAGGCACCATCACCATCGTCGCCCACACTCCCGTCATCGGTACGAGTCCGAGCACGAGCACGAGCATCTGCACCACGCTCCCTTCTACCCCCGCCGTGGTTCGATTCATTCCACCCTGGGCCGGTCCATCCCCATAATAATGCATACAACCCAGCGCCACCTACGCACCAATATATCCCCTTCTCCCACTCTACACCTCAATTCTGGCTTTGTCCAACACTTTCAACCAGAACTGGTCAGCGTTCTACTCGCTCCCGGTCCTGCCTACCGCATTGTTGCGAGACCTCCAAGAGGCGCGGGCTATGTAAGTCCCGGCTGAACCGGCTCTGGCCACTCGGGCTGCGCCAAACCTGGCTGACCGATAGGAGTTCTTAATAGGGTTTGAGTACTCGCGCAGCGAGACGGATATGCCGATGGGTATGCCGGTGTTGGCGTCTCAAGTTTGTTCGATCCTCTTGGTTTAACCAATTGTTTCTGATATAATATTTAGAAATAGGCTTCTACAGCGATGCAGTATACCGCTACCTCTCCGACGTTGTCCAAGTCCAGTTTGCCAAGCGCTGCGGCCACAATAATCAACGGTGCCCACCTCACTCAGCGCAACCGACTTACATTCGGCACCGTCATGCAACATCGGCCTAAACTGGACGTCAGCCTCGTCTTGCCCGGCGACTACATGCTCCGCCGCTGGGTGGTCAACACTAATGCCTGTATACTTAACTACAACCTGTACAATAGCTTAATTATTTATAGCCGTCCAGGTCTGCACGCCATCATATTTTAACAACGTTGTGAGCGCATATATTGAGTCAACTACCAGACCGTTTCAACTCCCGCATTCTTCCATTCTGTCTCATGATTAAAGTGTGCTAAGCATATTCTGTTTCCTTCCCCTTCCCAGCCCAACACCTTGTGATCCAACAACTTGCCTCGAAGAAACACAAGTGAGCCTGGCCGATATGGAATTTTCACTCGAAGGCGAGGAATGGCAAGGTACCCAGTGGTACAGTCGCCCATTACAACCAATGGAGAAACACCACGCATACCCTCACGAGCATCTGTATGAAGTGGAGTCTGGCGGTTATAAATATAAGATGTTCCTTAAAAAGCGGTATTTGAGATATATATTTAAAAAAATTACAAGAGGACTTACCTGCTAACACACTGGGGTTGTTGACGGTAGTGGTTTTAACGACAGGAAATTTTTCTTGCAGATTTGTTTTCATCCTCACATGAGCCTTATAGCTCTCTGGATAACAGTTATGGAGCGCATAGTTGAGCTTCATTGTGTAAAACCGGACGAAATGGTGGTGGTTTTGAATGTCCACAAACCGTTGCACGGTATTCCCATGCCAGTCTGCTGAAATGCGAGTCTCGGCAGACTGTCTCAGTCATCAGTACGAAATTTAAGCTTGTAAAATAGAGACTCAACGTCGTGTCCCAACGAGACCCAAGCAGCAAAGTTAATGCACCCCCAAGGATAGGCCTCATTCTTTTTACCAGGTGGATCTTCACGAATTACATACGACGCTGGGTCTCCGCGGCCATTGAAGTCAGCTTGTTTGGGGCGAACAAGCGATCTACTATGTAAATCTAGGAGCTCTGCAGTAAATATGCCCTAACCTCATGTCAGACTGAATTCACGACAGAATTTAGGGAGAAATACCTGGTCGTTTTTGGTATAATATTCTGGTAAAAAGGACAGAATCTTGCGGCCCTTGGCGTCTAATATAGTGAGTGGTTTCTCCGGGAGCTCAATAAGCATTCCGTCAGGAAAAACGGGCAAGCCGTTGTTATCGCACCACGTTTCAACTGATTCTTTTGCAGCCTGGGAGGAAATAAGAACACGTTCACAGTCGTAAAGGGGCAACGTAGCCCCAACACTAGACTGAAAGCTGCCATCGCAACGGACTAGAGGCAATCAGGATCTATGAAAACTGGGTAATCAACCACTTACTTAAAAACTGTTCAGCTTGCCAAAGAACTCCGTCTGACCAGTTAAGAGCTTTTGAGACGAAGTGATTGCTACGTTTCTCTACACTCCAGGTTTTCACACGGATATCTGGAAACCATGTAAATGAACGAGAAAAAGTAGAAAATGACCCCTACCTCTAAGCTCACTACCCCCAGCTTGAGATAAGTCAAGGCAGCTACGTGTACGTTTGATTTCTTCTCGGTCTTATGTGTTTAGTAGTGTATCGAAGGATCGCTTGAGGCTTGGTTGAGGACCCTTCTTCTTTAAAGCAGAGGGGGCAGGAATGATACTAACAAATATATGTGTAAATAGAGAAAGGGGTAGCGAATCCACTCACGCAGGGGCGTTCTTTTGTGTGGGGTTCCGTGTAGATTTTTTCCTAGACCGTCGCTGAGCTGGGACAGGAGGCGCTGGCCTATTGGATAATTCAATCTAATTTTTATTTCTAAAGCACCAGAGTTGGCTTACACTGGACGGTTTATCTCCTCAAGTTTACTGAGTTCCTCTACGGGTAGGTACTTGTTAAGCAACCAATCGCCAACTTGCGCCATGTCCGCCCAGTATTTTCTATTACACTGGGTCAACAGCCTTGGCTGTGTGAAAAATAGTACTCACAGATATCCTGGTGTCCGGAGCTTCTCGGTGGCTCGGAAAACAGGCGTTGGGTGTGAGGTTCCAGCTGATACATCGGTATTCCTGAGGTTGGCAATAAGGTTGGTGTACTTGTCCAACTCTCCAAAAAGCTTGTTCCTAACGGAAATGATGAGTATGATGAGTCCAATGCTTCAACACATACATGTCGTCAAGCTGCCCGCTGCTCAATTTTACGGGTTTTGTGTTTGGGACTTGTTCTGTCATGGTGGGAATGCCGTCGTTCTTGCCACGAGCAACAAGCGGATGACGTACACGGCGTGCGGCGGACACAATCGTAGATTTGTAAGCAATACACATTCTACAGGTATCTCGGCATAAACTGCTGGTGAAATTTAAAAATCGCACATCTAGGTCACGGTATGTGAGTAAAAAGGTGTATATTAAAGTCATGAATATGTACAGCGTGAACGAAAAACGAGCAGATCTGCCAGCAGGCTTTGTTATCCCTCAGGTCTCATCTTGTGTTGGCGATTGGCGGCTTGGAATGCTCAATGAGCCAAGGTAGACGTATCCGAATTCCTGAGGGTGGAGTAAGATGCGAGGCACGGCCCTAGATGAGTGACACGATGTGGTGAATGGCATGGTGCGTGCTGCTCACCATGTACAATGGCGTAACACTCGGCACTGGAAACGTTGAAGCGCCGAAAGGGTTGGGAGGTCGAGAATAAGTCCTCGGGCGTCAGGTCGCAAAATCCGGCAAAGCTAGCAAGCAGGCGTAAAGTGCTCTAGGCGTATTATGCGTCGTATGGACTCGACACGTATGGAGTCAAAGACAGGCAATGGCTGGCAGCATTCGCGGCGGACGACTAAGGATGGAACACGCACCATTAATATTAAATTCGGACGATGCCAAAGCCGTGAGGTGCTGGGAGACAAGGCGAAGGCGAAGGTGGGCGACCGTGGCTGGCGGAAGGGGGATATCGAGTCGTGAACAGTGGGCAATAGGCAGATTTGCAAGAATCAGTGGCTGTCGTTGGCTGATTGGATGATGGGGTCGGCGCGGGTGGTACGGTAGCAGAAAACAGATAGCCGACAATGGGAGCGGCGAAGAGCGATTCTGAGTGCGATCGTTCTTCCTCGGACCCAGGGTGCGACTCAGACACAGGATGCGATCGCTACACTGGGGCAAATTCGACATGGTTACGGCTAACCCGGCGGACAGTCAAGTTGCTGTTGTCACCCTAAGGTTTTGGGGGGCTCCATCCTCGGCGAGTGGGATAAAAGTTGGAAACAGGGTGGGACCTCGACATCTCCAGCGAAGACGTGCGGGAACATACGCTCTTGCTCCGAATCGACATCAACACCCCGTTCGCGCGCTCTGGGACAACATCGCACCAATCCGCGATGCCTTCCTGGGTGGTCTCCTCAAGCTCGTCGTCTCCTTCCAGAACAGTGTCTTCGCTAAATCGACCGCGCTCAGCCATGCCCGAGGATGAACTCGAGCCGCTCGACGATCCAGAACCAGCCTCAAGGTTGAGCAGGCCACACCCCCGAGCTATGTCCCTCACACCCTCGCTCGCACCATCTGGTTCGGAGCTCCTAAGCGCCCAGTGTCGGACACCCAAGACCATCTCGCGCAACTCGGCGAGCGAACACTTTCCAGCCTGGTCCCTTTCGAACGCGTGCGTAAAGACCAAGTCGGCTTCGGCGGTGATGGGGAGAACTGACATGAAGAACAATGACGGATCGGCGCAAATGTCGGGTCAGACGGCGAGGCAGCTTCCTATGTACGTCCTGTCGCCAGGTCCACGGACACAACCCCGAGCGTCTAGATGTCGTTGGCGAGCGTGCCATAATTGGGCCGATTCAAGGGCGCGATTGGTCCTCATAACACCGTATTATCCACATCGATCAACCGAAACGAATCGAGTAACTCACTGGGACTCGTGTAATAACTCCTCCCACATCCATAATCACAACTCCACCGCTCGGTCGTCGCGAGTCCAAAATCCGTAATCACCAGTTGCTCGCCGTCATCGTTGCAGAGGACATTTTCCGACTTCAGATCGAAGTGCTTGACTCCTCGCTCGTGTCACCATGCGACGGCGTGTAAGAGCTGAATGAAAACGTCGGAGACAAGAGCAGAATCGTGACCGATGTATTGGTAGCGCCCAGCGATCATCGTGAACAAATCGCCGCCAGAGGAGGAGAGGACTATTTAAACGAGTTTCTCGCGTCTGCCATTGTCGAGGACAGGTAGCGGTGAGCTGCAAAGTTCAGCGGACGAGCCACGAGCAACTGGGAGCTCCGCGATTGCCCATACAAGGCTGCATCGTTGTGTAAGCACCAATCGTTGAGAATGCGGGCGAACAACACTTACCGCAAATCGAGTACAACTAAACGAGGACCCAGCCGGTCGCGGTTAGGAATAAGGCCTGAAGGAAGAAGTAGGGTTTGATGATCCGAAGGTTCCCCATTTGGAAGGAACATGATCTCCAGCACGAATGCCGACCGAAGTCGTTGGCTGTTGCTGTGACCGTACGGCCGGCACCCAGCCAGCTCATAAGTACGGCACGGGAGACAACCCCCTATGGCAGACACCCAGCCCACTCGAAGAAGGAGGTCCCAGGCCAACACAACGAAAAACCCTGTCCTAAAAAGGCAGGATCATGTGATCTAGGGACACACACGTGATGTGCTTTCCTGTAGCACAGTGAAAAGAAAACCTACTAAAGTTAGGTGTGGCACACGCCTACCGTAAATGTCATGTTGTATCACACACCTAACGCCGGTACCTAAGTCTTAGATGTCGGGATTTAGATCCGAGAGCACGCCTAAATTAAACCAATTGCCACATCTAAATAGAAAGCACACCTAACGTTAGTGGCGCATATAGCTAAATACAAGTGTCGTGCGCATCAATCATCATCCTGTTCGAATTTCTCCTCGTCTTGATGGAATACGGCCAATCTGGGGGTTTTGATAGGTCTTTTTCAAGCATAGAATCGTCAAAATTATCATAGAAAAGATTTTCTGTAAGTAGAGAAGCATATTAGCGCGCATACATTCTACTCATTTGATCCCTCGCGCGTACCTTCTTGGTTTCCAATCCCATTTTCATCCAGCTCGATTTCGCTCATAGAATCGTCGATAATATTGCCAGATCTAGCTTCTAGAGTAGTCTCTTCAGGTATGGCTAGCTCTTGAGGTTCGATACTAGGCTCAGAGCTCTCAGCGGAGGTTCCAGCATCATTGGCGGCTTCGCCGCGTAGTCTCTTTGATGGTTTCCTAAGGTGCCGGAACCAATTACAAACGCTCATAGGTCAATTACAGCCACAGGTACATCGTACTTCACCAGGTTCTAGTGGGATCAACAGAGCCTGAGCTGGTGTGAGCTTCATCGCAGCGTGGAGAGTGGCGGCGTCTGCAAAACGGTTTTTGCTCGTTGAGAACGAGCCCTGTGGTGAGTGTTCTGTATCGTATCGGAGCACTGTTAAGTATCTGACCGGCACTCATGAGACTCATAAGCGCCCGATCGGCGGCTCATGATTCTCATGAGCATGAGTAGGGGGCTCATGGTACTCATGATGGTGACTGAGGAGCTCATGAGGCTCACGAGGCTTCTAAATCGGCTATTTGAGGCGTATATGCCCGAGACATAACCTCAAAGGTCTCATGAATTGTGCCGTTCTTGTGAAATTTTAGGCTCGAACACTTGTCCGAGTTTCATGGTCATTAGGACGCCGACAACATCTATGTATATATACAGCTTATGTACATCGTGACAGAACAACGCCAGCCCCTCACGTATAACTCGACGGGGGATAATAGTGTATGGATATGAGTCGTGTTAGATGATATCGAGAGTATTACAACCAGAATTGGACCTACCACGTATGTATGTGCGATCGAATCGCACCCTTATTCAGTGCCGGTAGACTCCTACATGAGTCATAAAACATCACTTGTCGATTAAGTACAGATACCGACAGCAACGGTGGGTGTTGGTGCCATTGCGGAGTGTAATAGAGCACCAGTTTTCACGCCGAATTTAATAACGTTGGTCAAAATATGTATACAATGATACTCACCTATCTGGTTCACGATATGGGCCTTTATTTCCTATTGTTTTGTGAAGACGTTGTCGCTGTGGGTGCGCTGAGGGCGGGTTTTGCAAAAGGCGGATTCGGGGGGAAAGGATGGGGCAGAGATGAGACCCGGGTCGAGGTTAAGGCGTAAAGTCCTCTGACGAGCGAGACCGGGCGAGGCTCGGTCATGTGAGGCGATCGCCTCCTATCTGCCCTGCGGATTGATGAGATAAGCCTTTTTTGGGTACGGCAGTTGCGGCAACCCACCATCCACGGCGTAACTCGAGTACCGCAAGTAGCTTGAGGTGCGTTCATTTATTCAGGTGCCCCCTCCTCGTCCTCAGGTCTAACACCCCCACCCGCGGCTGGCATATACATAAACTGGTGAGTCGAGGCCAGTACACCGCTCTCAGTGCTAACTGTCTGTTAGTTGATACGCCTAATTTTCTACCGCTCCATTCGATTCACGGTACGTATTGTCACACTCTTAGCGCGTTGCTCATCTTCTCACACCTTATTTCACGCCCGTATACTGTTACTAACATCTCGATCAATTACGCCGACAAGACGTGGGGGTAATGATATAGTATGTACTTTGACCCAATATCTTTGCGTTCGTTGAACGTAACACTATCATTATTGGGTATACTCGACTGATTCTTCAACCCGTAGCCGTTCGGCGATGAAGTTCGTAGTCGTCTTAAACTTGTAAATAGCGAAATATATACTGTTGTTTTCACGGTCACGGTTATATTGTACTTGTTACATAAATATGGGAACAGTATTATAATGCCCAAATTGGGGCGCCGATCGTGAGGCTCATGGAGCCCACACGGAGCTCATGGAGCTCATGAACCCGGGTACAGGCGCCCATGAGCCTCATGAGCACAAATTGAGGGCTTTCAAGGCTAATTAGCGACGATATAAGGCTCACGGGAGCTCACTTACCCTATGTAGGGTTGTCAGAAGCAATCAGAAGTCCGCCCTAGCTTCTCAGTAAGCGCTCATTTAAGGGGGGGGGTCTCACGCTCAAGCCGCTCATGGGAGCTCATGAGGGCTCAGTGAGAAAAACGGGTTTTGCAGACGCGAGTGGACTTGGTGTGACAGTGGTCACGTGACCGTGTAATTTGCATTCGACTCTCGGTCTCGTCGTCGGCCTCGTCTCCTGCTCCCAACCACCACCGCCCTTCCGCTACGAGAAAACCTGTTCCACAAACAATCTCGAACACTTTTAAAAATATCTTGTGAGTTAGTTAACACAGTATTAATGCGTTTGCTAAAGTTTGAGACCAGTCACGTGTAATCATGGTAAGCTAACCTTACACGGATCGGGCGATCAAATGAAACGAACTCGCCAACAAAAAATCGTAGAAAATGTCTACTAAAGAAGCACTCTTCGAGCGAGCCAGAGGTAAAAAACAGGTCATGAACCATATGCACCTTTTTTAGAGTCGTGGGGGGGTCGAGTCGTTTCGCTTTTGTGGTTTACACAACATATGCTTCAATACTTGCTCTCGAATAGCCTTGAAAACGAGCTTGCAGGCTCTCTGAGTGCAGGCGAGCATTTTTTATTAATGCATCTATACACAAATCTCCCGGACAGGTGAGCTACGGCTCGAACACTGGCGGGACCCAGCCAGATTTCGCTAAGTCCCGCCAGCCCTCTCGCCCGAACGACCTCGGGCGAACTCACTAGGAGTTTTGTACCACAGTGCTGCTCCCTCTCTTGCTTCTTTCCCTGACTTCGGCTTCTGTGCCGTTGTCTTGGAGCAGCACGTGCCAGAAGGGATGGTCACGAGCCTATGAAAATATGCTGTACACGGCCGCCCCTTTGCCTAGGACTAAGCTCCTTTTTTAGGCAGCGCTTACGTTAGCCTCTCATAGCAAGCAATCGGCGGCTAAGCGCTGCCATGGAGCTTAGAAGACAAGTCCTAATAGATTGAGGGGGTCGCGAACTCACCAGCACACTTGTAGATACGTCTAGGTACAGTAATAAAAGTTGCTCGTATGTGTCGATTACCATGTTTCGAACTTTCAAAAAAAGAAAAATCGAAGTGGACCGCGTCAGGTGCGAGGCTCGACATGAGACTATGCGTCTGCAAAAGTGATTTCTCTCAATGGGAATCCGGCCTGTGGTGGGAACTCGTTTAATGCCACGGAGCACTCAGTGAGTACATGACTTGTTCTCACGGGGTGACATTTACTCGATTGGCGCTCATGATACTCATGAGCATCCTTATACCGTGCTCATGAGTGTCTTGAGCGTTCCTATATCGGGCTCATGAGCTTCATGAGTCCACGGTATGATGCTCGTTTGGCTCAAATACCCAAATACGGGGCTCATGAGTCTCATTGAGCTTTGTGGCTCGTATTAGGGCACAGAAAGAAACGGCTGACACGTTTCTAACCCAAAACGTTCAGTGTAAGAAACGGTAAGTTACAATTGCAAATAGTAAGCACGTGATCAGTCATGCGTATTACAAATCCAGGCTCTAATAACCGACCGTCGAAACATCAACAGGTTGGCGCTTTTGCGGAGGCTGAGCATCAATAACGAACGGCTCGGGAGAGCTCGAGCGTTTGACACTTATCGATGATCGGTCTGAAATAAGGCCTAATAGTAGCTTAGAGGAAAGGGAGACCTCATCACTGAGTTCAGCCTCGAAGTGATGGAGGCTGCCCATTGCTACTAGCGAAACCTCAAGCTCAGCGTCTCTGGGTGTCAGCTCGGTATCCCAGTGCTCGAGTACAGCTGATACGCCACTACTATTCATCTCAGGGCTCTCGTTCGAACAATCCGCAGGCGGGGCTGTCTGGGAGAGGTCCACAAATTTAACCGTGGGCCGGAATATCCGTGAACTCTAATGTAACTATTAGTACTGTATCGTTGAATATCTCATAGAAAGACTCACCTGGGTCGTTTGAGTCTCTTCGCGCTTGTAATGCTGTTGGATTGCGACCATATCAACTAATGTCGAGACCTTCTGTGCAGCACAATCGGGCGAGTTCAGCTTTGTTATGGTTGACATTGATGGCTCCTCGGCCATAGAATTCGGCAATACACTCGTAAGAATCACTCCGAGATGTGCAAGGAGCTCCGCTGCTGGTACAGAGCACATAGTCTCCCAGTATGTTCGCTCGGTCGATGGCTTTGGCACCTGATGAAATGGTCGAAGTCCTCGGGTGAACAGGATCTTCGATTTGTTCCCAGTTCGCATATTGAGCAAAAAGACTAGCGTCGGGGTTCCTGTTGAAGACTCGAGCAAGGAGCTTTATGAGGTAATCGCCTGCCAGGATATATGCAGGGAGCCCTTGTCGAAAGATCCTGGTCAGGCAACAAGTCGATGTCAGATGGTATATGCTGATTACTCCATGCTCAATCGGCAGTTGAATGCACTGGGTGACGCAGCAGCACATCCGAGCTACGGAAACCTAGTACATGTTCATGTATTCAGCTCGAATCATATAAGAGTAAGAAAGCAATCGTGCTTACGGACATCAAGAAAGAACGCGGCAAGGTATACTTAGCCTAACGGA